>PVKA01007979.1:0-31619 GCA_004027165.1 Ctenomys sociabilis
AAAAAAAAAAAAAAAAAAAAAAAAAAAAACGAGAAAGAAAAGAAACAAATGTAACAAATTAAAACAATTTTCTGCAGATGTATGGACATAAAATAGACAGCAGGAAAGTTAGAAAGCTAGAAATGAGCGATGCGAAACAACATTTTAAGTCATTTCAGTAAATCAATCTAAGGTAAAGAGTTGTGAGTTTGTTACTAAAACTGTACTAGGAAAAGTAAAAGTAAAACATGCTTAGTGACAGAAAAGTGCTGCCCTTGTATCTTCTCTAGCATATTAATCAAGTTATTGAAGTCACTATTATTTTATGATGATCCGCCCAATAGAGATAATTATTATCTTCCTGGAGTTTATATGTAACGGTAAAGTATAATTTCCCTGATATTTGAAATCTGGGCCAAAAATGATTAAAGGGTGTTATTGCTAGAATATTGCAAAACTCTCATAATCCTTTTCTTGTCAAAGTAACAAAAGCATCACAGGAAAAAGTAGATTGACAAGGTGTTTTCTGACACCAGCAAGCACAAGCCTTTTTCTACCTATAACAAGAAAAACCGTGGCTCATTGCAAGCCCCAAATGATTATAAGTCGTATTAGGCTTTTGCAATTTTTTTTCACACAATAATTGTACTTTGTGAATGTTTTATAGACTTCAAAGAACAGCAAGTAATGCTGGAAGAAAGTGTTCTACCATTATGATAATGATATGGAAATGAGCAGCAAGAGAAAGTGAGCATTAAGAGGGGAAAAGTAAACAATCAGAACAAATGGAAAGAAAAGTGAAAACATACAAGGTGGCTGAAGACCAGGAGCAAGATGCGCTGGAAAGAACACGGGGTGGCTTCTGTTAGTCACCCCACAGGAAGTTGATTGCCCAGGTCATTCTCAGTCCCCCTGCAGGCTGCTCTTTCTTGTAATACCCAGGATTCTGGGGTGCCCTGGAGTGTTCTTAGCTGGCTACGACACAACGTTGCAGCTGAAATTATTCTGTTTCCCAAGCCAGATGTATTGGGCCCCAGCGTTAAGACTGTCCACCACTGCCACTTCCTCGCAGCACTGGCCCTGACAAATGCCTTCCCAGGCCTGCATCTAGCAAAATCAGTCAAGATCATTCCACACCCTAAATAGGCCCCTGCTCTGGGACTGCAGCAGGGAGACATCTACACTGGGGAAGATGGCACAGGCACACTTGTCTCCATCCCTTTCCATCAACAACACACATAAGGCTGAAACGTGGCAAGAAGTCAGCCCAGACAGGACCCTGGACATGGAGGAGCACCAGGAAGTGAGTTCTCTGTTTTTGATTGTGTCTCATATCCAAGACTTAGAGCTGAAGAATCTGCCTGCATAGGAATGCTAAGCATGCTGAAGAAAAGCTTCATCAACAACCTGGCATTCCTGACCAAAGGACCGGGAAGGACATGGAGGAGGAGCCTAAAAAAGCAGAAAAAATTTGTACAAGATCTGTGCAAGTAGCAGAAAAACTCCCTGAACTCATCTCCACATCAGCCAGCAGAGGACAGCCCAGACTCCCACCTTGTAAGACCCAAACCAGGTACCCGAAGCATGTCTCCCCACCCTGCTAGGGTGGAGCGAGAGGTACTATAAGAAACAGAGGCTTCCATCCTACCAGGGAGGGATAAGCCCCTCTCCCATGGAGCGCATGTGGGAAACCAAGCTTTCCAGCCACCTGGCAGTCAGGAGAGACCCCCTCCCACAGGTGTCAGCAGAGGAGACCTAGTGCAGACTCAGAAGTTTCACCACCTGCCAGACAAAGGTTCCCGTCTCATCCACACTCCTTCATGTCAGTGGAGGCCACACAGGAGCCGCGAGGTTCTCTTCATATGCCAACCAATGGGTGTCAATGGGGCCCAGAGGAGACAGAATCCCCATACCCACAGTAGGAAAAATAATTCCTGTACTGGTGTCCACAGAGCTGAGTGGGAACCTTGGGCTTCCATCCCAGGCACAGGGGATGTCCTTTCTGCTTCCGGAGCAGCATCACCACAGCCAGCTGTGCCTGATTTCAAATAAGATCCAGGAGTTTGTTACTAGAGAAATTATTGGGTACAGCTTCCCTGATTCACTTAAAAACCACTCACCCTGCTGAGAAAGGCGTTCAAGGCTGGAGTAAATCAGACAAACAACTAGGTGGAATGTATCAAAGGTCACAAAAACCCACATGCATGCACAGGACCTGGGACTCAAAATGACCCCAGGGTCCGGAGCACTGCACACGGGACTGATCTAAAGTGGTGGTTTCAAACGCTCATTTGATTCCAGTGCTTTTGCAGGACCAAGCAGAGAAATGCTATTTTCAGTCCTTGGTGGGAAATCAAGGGAGTCTGAAAAGGCAGGTTCATCCTGATGCTAAGCCAAGAGCATTTGTGACAGGACAGCTGTCTTCCCTCTAAGCCATTCCAGAAATTGCAAATACTATTGATCTCTCCCCTTCTCGGGCCACTGTGAGCCTGTGCCTGGTGCCATCTTGCCTGATGGAGTGTACTTCTTTTCTACATTCAATCAATGTACACTTCTACTGCCTCTCCTGTTTTGTCCAATTCTTTATTCAAGTCACCAAGAACTTGGAGAAAATGCCTTGACACTCACTGTCTTGGAACAATGCTGAGAATCAAGAAGATTCAAACTGAACAAAACAATACAGCCAAAATCTACCAACACAGATACATGAGAGTTGTTTGAGAAAGATCTTAAGGTAACCATTAGGAAAATGTTCTACTAGCAGTAGGAAATGCATTCAAGGCAAATACAAAGACAGTCTGGCAAGACCATTTAAATAAGAAACAAATGTAAGTTGTTTGCAAGAACCAAAATAAATACAGGAAGCAATAAAATTGAGGAAAGAACCATGAACCTGATGATAGAACAACAGAAATAAAATAGCAGGAGCTGTAAGGAAAGAGAGGAATCCAAAGGGCAGCAAGGGCCTGTGGGAGTAAGAGGAAAGCCCTGTCCTTCCTGTTCTCTGAAGTGTTAGAAAGAGAAAATAAAGAGGACAGGACGAGGGGTTCTCTACAATATAATCAGTAAAACATTCTAAATTTGACAGAAAAAATATAGATTTAAGGTGCGTGAACAGAATATTACCAAAGAAAACCAAAACGATTCATCAAACTTTTGCAAACGAAAGACAAAGAAAAAATCTTGAAAGCAGATTATTTATTTTAGATAAATAATTTAACTGACAAATTTCTCATAATAAGATATGGAGGACAGATGTAAATGAAAGTAGTTTTCAGGTGGTGAAAGGAATTGTTATAAACACAAAGTCATCTATCCAGTAAAAGAAAAAAAATTCATGTATAGAGAAATCAAGACATGCTTTGGTGAAGGGAACCTCAGAGTTTATCACCAACAAAAAAATCTTTATCTTTCGCAACTGGCAAATACAACATTTCTAAATAGAGAGGAAATTAGAAAAGAAGCAATATTGGAATGTTGGGAAGCAAGGGAGAATGTGGTGAGCAAAAATATGGGTGTAGGACAAATAACTCAATAGAGTAAGCATTTGCCTGGCCAGCACAAGGACCTGGGTTCAATCCTTGGTTCCAGAAAAAAAAAAAAAGGGTGTACAATATACTTCTGTTCTCCTCAAAGTTCAGCCCTTGAAACATTCATAGCATAAAATTATGTCCTGAAGGCAGAGTTGAAGAGATGAGATTTCTACACTTTACTCAAAATGATAATACTAGCTAAGATAATTCAAGAATATACAGCCATTCAAAGTAACCTCTGAAAACAGTGATACAAAGATAGAGGTGCAAAAACATGTAGTATAGAGAACTCTAATATATGGTCACGTAACCCACAGTGTGCCAATAAAATAAAAACAGAGACAAAAATAGAAAGAACTATAACAGAAACTTGAATTTGCATTAAATATACAAGGCTTATACATAACCAGTAAAAGATAAATATTGGCAGATAGATTTAAAATATACTTTCTGAAGGAAATTCACTTCAGATATAACAATATAGCAACTAAAAGTAGCATGATAGTAAATACATACTACGCAAATGCTAATCAAGGAAAAATGGGAGGACATGTGAGTATCAGGAAGGCAGGCTCCCAGCTAGATAAAACAAACCAAAAGAAATGCCTTGGAAGAGCTGCCTGACCCTGACACTGACTGACGTACTCCATCTGGACACATTTTTGAAACTCAACCAGATCCACTCAAGCCATTCTCTAAAACCCTCCTATTTCCTTAGAATAAAGACTGAACCCTTCATTCAGGCTCAAAAATTTTGCTTCTCACATCTCCTATCTGATTTCTTGCTTTTCTGTCACTGAAGGCATCTTTAACTCTGCTGGAAGAGAAAATAATCAGATGTAATTTTACCCCAATACCATGGTTCTGCAAATGACTTATTACTTCCAGGGCTAGTAATTATAGCCTCTGTTTCAGCATTGTGTACTTGGGTATCTATTTCAAGTTTTGTTTCAACACGATCTACTATAGTAATGAACGATCCCAGCTACATATTCCCCTACACCATGTAGCTGCAAGACATGTGGATAACTCTATACTACAGTTGTATGCTCCACAGCTTATCTTCCCCAGTTCAGGACAGGAAGTGTTCCATTGGTGCCAGCCTTTACTGCCACTCTGCTTTCTTTTGATTTTCTAGATGAAGTCTACCTCCTGAGTCTGCTGTAGCATCTCAGACTGCAATGAGGCATTTCCTGTTGAATGATATGCTCTGATGACTGTTTTTGGTTGAAGCAGCCACCTCAGATTAATGCATTTTTCCCTCATTTTCTCAAGCACATAATAAGTGCTGAGCAAATGTCTACCATATAAGTACATGGATAAATTAATAAATGAGTAGAATTAATACCAGAGTACAAAGCAGATCAATGAAGACAGATATGACTGTCATTGACATAAGGACAATTTCCCCTTATGTTTTATTTTAAGGAACTCCAAAGCTGCAAAAGAATTAAAAGTGTAGTATAATAAATACCTGTAAGTCTTAACATAGATTTATTAATGACCAGGCATATGTTTTCTCTGAATATATACATTTTCTTCTGAAGTATTTGAAAGTACGTTGTAATTTCTAGAGATTATAAATGCCTTGGAATTATCTAAGGAAAGATATTTCTTCATTACAGCATTATGTTTAACATATGTGAAAGTTTTAATACCACTTCAATAATATCATCAATACGTAGTCTGCATCAAGCACACCTCATTTTGCTGATGTATTTTTTTCTTTCTTGTTTTTAATAAGAAACAAATAACAATGAGGCAGCTTCAGAACCAATTAGAAGGACAGTTTCAATAATGAATACACTGCATATTGTTCTCTTACTGGTCATTCGATGTACAAGACCCAGACAAGGTATCCTGTCCACAAACACTATTAGTACAAATCTTTCTATTCATTGAATCAAGAGAAAGTAGCTGCATATTTTGAATATACAGTACAAAATGGTCCTTCATTTGTATCTCCTTTTTTATTTAGTTTGGTCAGAGAAGTGTATTCCATTGTCATTTAAATATGGGAGGTGAGATACATGATTTCACCAAAATATTCCACTGCAGTTCAGTAGTCCATAATAGTAGTGGGTTCTCAGTAGGACTGGCAATGTCAGAAGTTGTTGATTTGAGCCTTGTATAGCTCAGCATATTAATATGGCTTTACTTTTTATACTTTGTTTTTATACTTTTCTCCTGGATGGTTAAGATCAGCATAAAGCAAGATGTATATAATAAGAAATGTAACTTTTGTATCTGATAAGATCAGTCAAATCCCCACAGGATTTAATCTGAAACCCCATACCACAGTTTGTAGATCCTTTGTCAGTGTCAGCCATGTGGATGAGTCACGGCCATTGCTTGACCAATTTGCTCTCTGTGAAAGCCTGAGAGAAAGTTTTCTCTCCATGTGACTCTCCTTAGGCACACTCTTCATCATTGATCACTTTCCTCTGTGGCCCCATAATCCCTTTGATCAGAAAATTTGGGACAGAACTGAGTTACATGATGTTACAGTACAGGTTCTCCTATGTCCTGAGTCTTCACAGACCTTGAAAGGCTAGGGGTAAAATATTGGCTGGCCTTGTAGCCCTTTTTTTCCTCTAAGTTTTGGTCTGCAAACTTAGGTTGTTAACCCCCCAGAAGAGCAGCTTATTATTATTACCCTACAACATAGGCAGTTGAGCTTAACCTTACTATCTGTCTGAATATCAAACATCTTAGACACAACATGGAACAGGTATTTTCCATCAAGTATTGATACATTAAACTTTAAGTCCCTACAGAATATGAAGAAGAAAAATTTAAAACATAAAAAAAATTTAGATTATAAAACATGACAATTATACATATAAATGAGGCACGATGTTCTTTTAATAAATACATATGTACACACATACATACATACATGGTATGTGCACATACCCTGTTTTTCTAGCACCACGGGTTGAAAACTATGTCTTCTTTTTCTGAACACTGTGAGTTAGTGAATTTTTCCCCAGGATTAAATCAAAGTTTATGCATTGTATTTGGTTGTCATGCATTTTTATTCATGAAATTGTTGTAAAATAAGTGATATGGTGATTAATGCTTAAACTTTCTACTCTGGACTTGCTAGAGTGGCTATGCCCTGTTTGGGTAGAGGTCATTACATTCTGAAGTTTGGTTCATGTGTTTGTAAGTAAGTTTAGAAGTTTCATACTGTTTGGGGTTAGGGCTGTAGCTCAGCAGTAGAGAATTCACCTGGGTGAAGTCCTGTTTTTTTTTTTAACTCTGTCATCACAAAAAATAATAATAGCAATTATAATACTCTGGAAACTCATGTATTTTCAGAAAAGATTGTTCCTTTGGATATATCATATTTTTATCCATTCATCAGTTTATAGACATTTAGACTTTGGCTATTATGCAGGTTAGGTGGAAGGTTTTGTTTTCTTGGGTATATTTCTAGGAGTGCTATTATTGAGCTGTGGTTACTTTGTATTTAACATGTGAAGAAACACTAAGTTATTTTCCCAGGTGACTGCCCTCTCTGTATCCTATATCCTTCCCATCACTTGTTGTTATCTGCTTTTCTACTACAATCATGTACTGAGTGTACACTGGCATTTTGTAGGTGTTCGATTTTCATTTTCCTAACACCTAATGGCATTGAGTGTCTTTTATGGGCTTTGGACCATTTATGTATCTTTTTGAAAAAAAAAAGTCAATTTTTAATTAATTGTTTTATGTTGCACAGTTTTACAAAACCTAACTACAAGTCCTTCATTAAATATATGAGTTGTAAGTATTGAAATGCAGTGTGTTCTATCATACTGAGTCTTCCAGTCGAGGAGCCTGACGCGTCTGTCTAGGTGTTTAGGTCTTGAATTTCTTTGGGCATTGTAAATTTCAGAATATGAGGTTGTCATTTATTTTACAAGCTTATTTGGAAGAAGCATGCTGTTGTATATGAATTGCTTTTCTTAATTTCATTTTTACATTATTTTTAACCCGCTGTCTTGGTGGCTTTTCTCTTGGTGCTGAGACAAAATACCCACATCCAAAATTGTCGAAGGAAAGGTTTATTTAGCTCACCGTTGCTGGAGGTTTCTGTCTGTAATGAGCAGACTCCAAGCCCGGGTGGCAAGGCAGAGGCGCAGCGCTCCAGGCGCCACAGGCAGCAAACCGGACAAGGGCAGAAGCAGGGAAAGCCAGCCCCTTTTCCTCCCCTATATTCTCTATCCGCTTATTTCCCTCACCTCTGGGTCTCCCTGCCCTCCTCTTCACAAGCTAAGGATGTTTACAAAGTGAGCTCCTTGGCCCCCTGCTGAATTGCCTAGTTGAACTTTTAAACTTCTGGATTTGACAGGATGACCAGAGTAGTGAGGGAACCTCCTTTTCTCCTCCAGGTAGAGAACTGCTGGTTAGTTGAGCTTCTGGACTCCTCAAGTTGACACAATGTATTAACCCCAACAACCACAGAAATACTACAGATTTTCGTATACTGATTTTGTACCTCACTAAATTTGTTAGTGCTAATTGTAGTAATAAATGCATGTATTTTAATAAAGCAGTCTCTATTCTTTGTGTTATTCTTGAAAACCACTGTTTATTTTGGACCTAAAATACATGATTGGTCTCATTTAGTAAGGAAAATTTGTAGAAAATTTGAGCAATATATTGGAATATGGAAAAATCCACCTCCATACATTTCACAAACTGCTGACAATGTGGACTGGGGTCTGGGTCTCAGTTTGGAATTTAATGTACACTTCTCTAAGCTTTAAAGTGCAAACTAACATTTTTATACAATAGAATGATTTTACACAAAGGACTAAATGAATCCTCAACTAATTTTAAAGAACCTAAAATTTTGAAAGAATTTAATCAAAATAATTGAACTAATAAAGGACTGATGGAAAATACTTTTTAAAGATGATTAACGAACAACTTTTATGAGCACTGAAGAGACAGTCTATTATTTCCTATGCATCCTTTTACTTATTTGATAATTCAGTGCTCATCTATTATGTGTCCATGGCTCTAGCTATGAAATCAGAGACGGGACAAAATTCTTTTCCTGAAGGTTCTGATGGTAGTCTAATCTCCAGTTATACCTGCAAGCTTCAAGACACTAATAAGTGGCTAATAAGTTTCTAACAATCAGATTTATCTAATTACAGACGTTTTACGCCTAAATTCTCAAATGTCACACAGAATATCTAAGCATAATCTCTTGGCACAATTTTCCAGATATCTGCGTCCTTAAGTTAAAAAGAATATATATCTCACAGTCATGTAGTATTGAAGTTGTAAGATCATGGCATTCTCCAAATTTGGCAGTGCTCCAACTTTTGGATTTAAAAAAATAAAAACAATAACTAAAGGATCACTTCCAGAGCCATTTAATAGTATAAAAAGGCCGAGAAGAAGGAAGAGTTCCTCACTGTGGTAACTCGGCATAGCCCAAGGAGTGACTACTGAAAGACCTTTCTGACATCTGTTTTTGTTTGTTTTCCCACCTGGAGGAGCCCTGGGACCCCCATGAAAGGGATCCTGAGGACAACGATCTAGCAGTGACCTACTTTTGCAACCCAAGCCTAGGGGAGAAAGGAGCCCTGGAGGGCCGTGCTTTTAGCTGCAGTGAGAAAAAATAACTGCGGGCTGCTGAGGTTTGCCAGAGGAAAGAATAAGGTCCTTTCACGGAGCTTCTGGGGCTGCAGTCGCTGGGCTCCTGCCTGCGTCTCTACCTGTTCCTCCTTCTCCCTGGGGAAAGCATTCTGACTTTTCAAGAATGTATTTACATTAAAGTTTTCCCTAATGCTCCAATGAATTTGTGAAAAGCGATCAAGAAAGCAGCTCATTCATTCCTTCTGGAGTGGATCTCTGCAACGCTGGCCTGGAGACAGAGCCCTGCCAGGCACTCCGCAGGCGGTGCTGCCCGCGGGCCTCCAGACTCTGGGCATTCCTGCCTTCGGCCGGCAGTCACTTACACACCCTCTGCTAAAGGCCAGCACGCGCGGTTTAGCTCCCTTGGCCCTGCCACTACAGAGGGCTGTGCCAGGAGGCAAAGTCTAGAAAGTCTCAAATGCAACTGCACTGGGACTTCCCCCAGCCCTCTTCTGATCTTGTTTTCCTAAAGGCTGTTTTGTGTACTGAATTCGTCAGTACTGAACTTTGTTTTCCTGGCTAATTTGATTTGTACCCCAAGCAGCGCCCAGCCTGCAGGCCTCCTGGCTTCCTTTACAGCAGCCAGGACCCTGGGCTGGTCACACCACAGGGCAGCTGTGTTATCTGCTCAAGTCACGAAATCCCCCAAGGTCTCTGGAAAACTCAGGAGTTAGATTCAATTATTTTTGAGCTCAAGGACTCTGTGGCTGATTTTCCATTCTGGGGGAAATTATTGATGTTGCAGATGTTTCCAGAACGTAACTGATTAAAGCTGAGTAGATCGTTTTTGTTCATCAATAAGATCCCAAAAGATGTTAATGAGCATAAAAATAAATTGAGTTTCAAGCAGCTAGAAAAATAAAGGACAGAAGCTAAAATACAGAAATCAATTTTTATGGTAAAGCACTTAGAGCATAGAACACACACATTAACCATTGAAGGAAACACAAACGCTGGGGAATTCAGGGCTTTGTGCACACTGGTGTGTAAACATCAACACAGCCCATTCTTGTCCTTCACCCCAGGGGCCGAAATGCTGCACATTAAGCAGCAACTTTCCTGTTCTCCTGGATCCTGGTGACTACATTCCACTTCCTTTCTCTGAATTAGACCATCCTAAGAACCTCATCTAAAAGCAACTATGCAGTATGTGTCCTTCCGTAACTGGTTTGTTTTACTTGGCATAATTTTCAAGTTGTTCTTTCTAAAGACTCAGTACTGTGTATTACATGCACAGATGCCATACACGAGGTATTCATGTAGCCTGGGTGCTTGCATTTTTCTACTCTTTGGCTTTGTGAATGCTGCAGCTGTGAACACAGATGTGCAAACATCGACTCAAGTCCCCGGCTTTCACCTCTTCAGGGTGTAGGCTTGGAAGTGTGACTGCTGCCCACGTGACCATTCTGTGTTTAATTTGCTGAGGTAACTGCCATACTATTCCCTACAAGTTTACTAGCCCACTAACAGTACACTGGGGTCTTTCTTTCTCTACCTCTTCTCTAGACTGGTTACTTTCTGGCTTTTGTCTTGCTCCTGTGATAGTGCTCTGTGACAATTAAACTAGATTATCAACTTGCTTGACTTACAGGTTACCAGGGCATTAGTGAGGTTCACTTCTGGAAGTGTCGTGCTGGGTCACAGAGATGTGACCTTGGGATCCATACTTGGCCCTTGCCCCGTCCTCTCTGGCATCTTCTCTACTCTGCTTCCCAGCAGCCAGGAATGGATTACCCTTAGCCCACCATGTTTCTGCCTTACAGCCAGCCAGTAATAAACTGAAGCCCCCGAAGCCATGAGCCAAATTGAATCTCTCTTCCTGTAGAGGACGCTGTGTCCTAGTTGTGGGAAAGTTCCATCCTAGTGGGAGTTAAGTAGTTCCTTTCGGCTTTGATTTGCACTTCTGTGTGTGGTGATGCAAAACCTCTTCGATGGGTTCATTGGCTCTTCGTGTGTCTTCTTTGGCAAAATGTCCTTTACACTTTCTAAAATCACATCTATTTTTGTTCCAATTTTTGTTGTTGAGCAATAGGAGTTCTTCATACATCCACGTATTAGTCCATGAAAGACACATGATTTCTAATTGTTTTCCCATTTCATGGGTTGCATTTTCACTACATTGATAAGGATCTTTGATACATCAAAATTTTTCATTTTGATGAGGTTTAATTTACCAACACTCTCCTTTGAGGTTTCATGATCACATCCAACTGGGTACATTTGTACCCAGTTCAGTGTGATAAAGGCTTTGTCGTTCTCTTCCAAGTTTTATAAATCTTAGCTGTTAATTTAGGACTTTAATCCATTCAGAGTTAATTTTTATTCATGGCATGAGGATTCAACCTTTTCATCCTTTTTTTTTTTTAATTTGGCTATCTAGTTTTTTAACAGTCCTTGTTGAAAATATTGTCCTTTTTTGATCAGGCACTGTGACTCAATCCTGTAACCCCAGGGCTTAGAGGCTGAGGCAGGAGGATCATTGTGAGTCTGAGGCTATCCTGGACTATAAAGTGAGTTCAAGTTCAGCTTGAACTCTATTTCAAAAGTGAAGTTCTATTTCAAAAAGACAAAAAATGCCTCTCATCCTGGTCTTCTAAATGTGTATTGTTCCTAATATCTTACCAATCATTATACTATCTTTAAAATAAATTAAAACAAAAAAGGCAAGGAAAAAAATTAAAATTTCCTGAAAGCAAGTGCCAATATTTAATTATTTCCCCAAATCTGTTAATCTGAGCAAAAGATTTAAAGATAAAAATAGATACTATAATAATCATTATTAATTAGGTATTCCTATTTTAAAAATCTGTAACATATGCATTGTTGTATGCTACCACCCTGTTTCTGTCTCTTTTTTTCTGTTTGCTTTTGCTTCTGGTTTTACTCTTCAAAATAAAATAAAATGTAAACAAGAAGAAAAAAAGATATCCAATAATCCAAAAAAGAAGAACAAGTCCTTTTACCTACTGGGTGACATTAGCAGGGTTGTTTATATATATATATATGGTAGCTGTATGGTAGCTGGTTCAGCTCAGCATGAGGTAAGGCCAGGGTGGCATGTGGTGCTGAGACTGAGCCATGGGCCCTGTTCTTACCTAAACTTACTTAAGCAGGTTCTTTAGACCACTGAGCTGTCTCACTGGTCGCCAGTTATTAAAAAATCTTTGACCCTGTGGCCTTATTTCTGCAGGGTTTGCATCACTCTAGGTGTCCATCTTGCCCAGGCCCACTCCCCATACTGCATCTTATAGATTAGTACAGCTTTGTAGTAATAGGAATATGACACTTCCAGCTACATTCTCTTTCAACATTTTTCTGGCTACTCAGAAAAGGTTAATATTTTCATGAAGAAGTAATGAATTGAAATGAGGTAAGAACTTTATCACAGGTACACAAAAGTATAAGGAGCCATTTCTCTGTTGAGCAACGTGTTTTAAATGGACACAAAGGGAAAGTGCAGTAAAGTAAAATAAGCAAATTTCAGGGAAGAGAAAGAATTCATCTCTGGCAGAGTTTAATAAAGGTTTCCTCAGGGAGGAGGTAAAATTTGAAATAGGCCTAAAAACAAACAACCTAAACAAAGAAACAACAAAAATAGGCGTCCATCCGCGTGGGGAAGCATGTATTTGTTGATGAATTGGCTCTCTGCCTTTTACTTCTGCTTGCATTTTTGGTTATTTACAGCTTACTTTTACATTCTTTCAAAAGCTGTGATGAAAAGTGAAAACTGAAATGCTTGCTTAGGTAATAGACTATAATTTGTTTCATTATGTACTTACCCAATCTTGAGGAAGGAGCATACAAATCTCTCAATATGCTTTCAGAATTAAAATGCCTTACTAGTAATGACCTAGCTTGAAGTTCTGGGCTGATGGAACAGTTCTGGAAATAGTGCATCTAATTCTAAATAGAATTAGACTTGTGGGGTTTACTCACACAGTAGCCGCTGTTTGAGCCCTTTTCATGAGCTCTGACACCCGGCAGCCTGAGTCCTTGGACTTTAGGGCTTACAAATAAATAAAGCACTGTCCTGCAACAGTGGCACCCTGAAACTGAGCTGTGACCAGAGAATAGGCAGAGGGGGCTCTGTGTAATGGTCGGTGTTTATTGGACTTCTCCCCACATTTCAACACCCTAGCAAGCATTTTTCTCTTAACTCATCCTGCACAAATCAAACTTCTTTGAATTGGTGTTCTCATTTTATAGTTGAGAATAGTAAAATGTAGAAAGGTTAAGTGAGTCATCCAGGAGTGCATAGTATTTACAGTGGAACTGTTTCTGCCAAATACATGTAATTCTTTTATTATAGAACAGAATAGTGGTGTCCATCGGGAGAAATGGTATGTACTTACATCTTGCCCATTTTTTTTTCCTAGCCATCACTAGGCTCTACCTTATCTCAAATAGTCTATTTTCTGGTTTCCAATTAGCTCCCCTTTATTTATTTATATTTTGTGTATATTTAAGGTATAGCTTGTAATACTGAGCTTTCTGAGTTTGACTGATTTTGCCAAGCATGGTGTTCTCTCAGGCTTCACCTGTTTGCCTCTGACTGACATCGTTTTGTCCCTCTTTCTGGCTGACTTACACCCCATTGTGAATGTAAGCCACCTCTTCTCTGTCCATGCATCTGCTGCCAGGCATCTGGGCTCTTTTCAGAGATGAGCTCCTGGGAGTTACGTGACTACCCGCAAGTATGCATGCATCGTTGGAGTATGATATTTCTAATTTCTTCATGAATATACACACAAGTGGTATTACTAGATCAAATGAAATTTTTCACTTTAGATTTTTGAGGCATTTCAAAATAATTTTCATAGTGGTTGCACTAATTTACATTCCTATGTACAGTATAAGACAGTTCGCTTTCCCCCTCTCCCCTCAGCAGCATCCATTGTGCTGTGTATATGTGTGTTCTGTGTATATTCTCGAAGCCCGCCACCTTCCTTGGGCTACAATGAAATGTCAGAGTTGCTCTGACTTGCTTTTCCTGATGGTAAAGGTGCTGAACAGTTTTTTCTTGTATGTAGTTGCCATTTGAACTTCTTTTGCGAAGTGGATATTTGGTTCATTTTCCTATTTTGTTGATAGAGTCATTCATTTTGGAGGGTTAACATATTGAGTTCTTTGTATATTCTAGATACTCGTCCTCTATCAGAGGTGTGGCTAGCAAACATTTTCTTCCATTCTCTGGGCTGTCTTTTCACACCACTGATTGTTTCCTTTGCTGTGCAGAAGCCTCATGGTTTGACACAATCCCATTCGCTGCTTCCTGATATTATTTCTGCATTGTTGGAATTTTATCCAGGAAGTCTGTCCCTGTGCCTGAGGCTTGAAGTGTTTCCCTGTGTTTTCTTCTGACATTTCTAAGTTTCTGTACTTATAGCCTCCATTGAGCAGCACATCTGCTAAAACTGGAATGACACACAGATTAGCACAGCCCTGCGCAAGGATGACGTGCAAACTCATGAAGCAGTCCATGCTTAAAAAAAAAATCAGATGGCTATGGGCAAGCAGCTTTGGTTCTGTGTCCTCTGCTCCATTCTGCTGGCTTACACATCTCTCTCTATACCTGTGCACGTTTTTAAATATACTTTAGTATTATAACTTTAAATCTGGTATATAATGTAAGAAGTTTTGCTCTTTTGGCTCAGCATTGGTTTGGCAATACTGGATCTTTTCTGAGCCCACATGAATTTGAAGATTACTTTTTGTAGTTCTATGAAGAATGTTGGCCTTTTAATAGGGATTGCATAAAAACTATAGATCCCTTTTGGTAATGTTCACTTAAACAATATTAATTCTGTCTATATAAGAACCAGGGATATCTTCCCATTTTCTAATGCCTCTTTCCATTACCTTAGTCAGAATTCTGTAATTTTATTATAGAGGTTTTCACCTCTTTCATTAGGTTGATAAGTAGGTACTTAATTTTTAAGCATTATGAACAGAATTATTTTCCTCATATTTTTCTCAGTGTCTTCACTATGAGTACATACTGATGCTACTAATCTTTGTGTATTGGTTTCATATCTTGTGCAATTCCTTTTTTGTTAAAAAATATCCTCATAAGGGGCCAGGGTGATAGCTCAGTAGAATAAGCACATGCCTGGCAAGCACAGGGTCCTGAGTTTAATTCCTGGTGCCACAAAAAAAAATCCACATAACAAAAACTAGTGTATATATAGGAACAGAACATATGGACATGCTGTGAACATGCTTTCCTAGGGGTAGTAAAATGACAGAAAAATAATTTTTGCCCTTTATTTTTTAGATATGATTTGAGTATTTTTATTGCAACTATCATACATTATTTTGCTTTGAAAATCTCTCTCCAGTTCACAAACAACAGCAAGTGAAATGTTGAGCTATCTTACTGCAAAGTTACACTCTTGAGCACAGAGAATAGAATGCTTTCCATCCCAACTCTGGCATAAAATACATAGGAGAGAAAGCCTCACCCCCTTACGTCCCTGCAGAACAGTTCTGTTTTCCCACTTGCTGTTCCTACAAAGTGCTAGACTGAGGTGGCAGAAAGGCACCTAAAGTATAGGAGATTGGTCCTGAACCCTTGGCTCTGGGGCAACCCCCCTACACTTAGATGCGCACCCACATTTTAATGCATTTTGTCATATACCCCTTGGACATAAAACCCAGGGGTGGCTGTTTTCTGAGGCCTCTAAGCTGTTGTACAGCTGAGGCCAGAGCAGACAAGATTTGTTTATTCCAAGGCAGCATTCCTGAGCCTTGGGACTGACTCACAACGCATCTGAGCAGAATGCCCACTTCCGACACCTGTCTGTAAGTAAAAGCCTCACTTTATATAACCTGCAACTTGTGAGTGTGATGGATTAGCAAACGCAGGACAGGTTGGTAGCCAATATTAGTGAATCTACTTCACACTCCTCTAGGAATTACTCATCAGAGAGAGTTCCTGAGCTCCTCTGACCATAATGGAACCCTGTTTATTGAAAGAAAAGCTCACATTCTTAACCCTGTGCAAACATGCCTGGTGCACACCCAGAGCCTCGGGGCCTGTGATACAATCTCGTGCAACCCTGAGCTGTGGCACCCTGCTGCCTCCTGAGACTCTACAGACACTGTTCCAAGGGTACCTGGAAGAACTGCTTCCCCTTGTTCTTTGTGCAGCTTTGATAAGTTTTTTTCACAACTGGAGGCAATTAATCTGCCTAATTCTACAGGGAAGTTTGTAAAACTGCCTCAGCAGTTATAAAAGGTACCTAGAAAATAAGAGGACAAATTAGAAAGAGCCTTTATGCTTCCAGAATTTCCTTCTCTGTACAAAAGCAAGTGACTTTTGTTGTTTCCATTAAAACTAGGTAAAAATGACTTTCCTTTGGAAAAATTAAAATAATGGTGATAATAGAGCAATTACCATATAGTTGAAAAGAAAAATAAATACATAGCAAATTTAAGACATCCCTTCACTGATTCTAATGATGAAATCATTTTCTTTTTATAGTCAGTATCCAAAAGAGGGATTTTCACTGGACACCACCATAGAAAAGGTCATAATAAAAGTCTAGGTATGGAAGTCAGTGCTTTGGATCTGAGTCAAAAGTAGCAGTAATAAGAGTTCTTCTGTGCTAATCTTTTACTGTATCAATAATGTTAGAATTATGGTAGTGAAGTCTAACTTCTCCTTAGGGTCCTTTCTGTGCTTAAGAAAAAGCAAGTATGACTGGATCCATTTTCCTCTTCCCTGGAGCTTGCCTTCCTTAATTACAAGAGGTAGCAATGGCACTTGGATCTCATCTAATCTGCCTTTAGGTGATTACAGCTTATTGCAGCAATTACAAGTGATTTTTATAATGAAAAGTAAAGGGGAAAGCCTTCAAATGCAGTTTATTAGGCTTTTAAAATCTTCTTCAGAATGGGCAGCCAACATATATTTATAGGACTATTAAATTCTTCAGTGACAATGTTGAATTATATCTATGAAATTCACATCTGTAGCCTACACTGCACTACGGCCCACAACATTTCCTCCCAGTGCCCTTAATTAGCCCTGGAATAGCAGAGTGATTCTAATGCTACCTGAACATTTTGGTCAGACAGCCCACAATATTAATTTGCATAATCCCTATTTAGGGTCCTTATGTCTTTCATGGGTTATTTTCCCTGTGCTTACAGTCTTAACATTTATATGTAAGTTTTATGAGTTCCAAACTGATCGCCTCTATTTCTTTTTGGGTTTTTAAATTTATAGGGAGAGTGTAAAGTCTACCTGTGCCTTTTTTTATCTTCCCTTCTCAGCTAAATTTCTTTTCCTGGCTGGGCTTTGTGGTCATCTCAAAATCCAATTAGAATCCTCTTCCCTTTTTTTTTTTTTTTTTTAAGAACCTTCTTCCTTGAGAAGTTCCTTCTGACCATCCTAACCGTAGATTCTTCACATACCAATTCCTGACAACATTTCTCACATTTACTACCTCCCTGACTCCTGCACTATGTGATCATACTGTTTTGGATTGTTAGTTCCTTAAAAGGGAAGAAAAATGAGCTCAGCTTTCCTGTCATGTGTTAGCCAACCTTGCCTGCTCATTCAGTACCTGTCAAGGTTTTGTTTCAATGCTGAACCATCATCTTTCCCTCCAAATTCTCTCATAGGTCTGCGCCATTCCAATACTTACCTATTATCTATAACCATCAACTTCCAAAATCGTCAACTTAGATCTCAAGAGATCAAAGTGGATTTATCTCAGTTCCTTTCAGTATCTCCTCTTGACTATCCCAGGGACTCCTGAAATCCACTCACTCCAAAGCAGAAGCCACCGTCTCCACTGCAGTACACATCCAGCTAGTGCTCAAGGCAGAGAACAAAGACTCCATCTGTCCCTCACCTGTCCTCTTTCTGGCCAATCATGGCATAGTCCAACTGACCAGCCTCATTCATACCTTTTGTTTTACATCTGCCACTGTTTTATCCCACAGTATTAGTGTCCCTCAGTAAAACAACTGCCTTGGGCCCATCTTTGTTCTGCCTTGGCATTCTGTGCACAAGGGCCAGCACCCTTAGTGCACCCCACAAAACCTCAGGCCATCATGCCTCACCTGCCTCCCCCACCATTTCCCGTCATGCCCCTCGTGGCTCGTGTGCTGTGGGACTCTGCATTCCTCCAGCTGCCAGGCCCTTCTGCCCCACCCTCTTCTCCATGCCCTTCCCAACCCCAGGGCACTCCTCTCCAGCTCACCATCCGGGCTGCTGCTCTGTCAGCTCTCTCCACATCTCCTCACGGATGCAGTCATCACCTCCTGGGACACTCAGCAACCTTTCATAGTACCGGTCGCACGCGGTACTGCTTGCCTCCTCTCCACTTGGGGGCAGAAATGTGGCCGTGCTGCTCACAGCTATATTTCCCCGACTTCATAGCGTCTGCTGAGTAGGAGGTAATCAAACAATATTTGTTCTTCACCAGCTGTTTCGTAATGCTACACCGTGTCTGCTATGATTTGAGCACGTCTCCCAAAATTAGAATGTCAAAACTTCATTGCTGATAAATAGTACGAAGAGGTGGGGTGACGGAAGTCATGATGACAACCTCGTGAAGGGAGTTAGGGAGCTGCTAAACGAGGGGTCAGGGTAACACTCACCTCTTTTTCCTTCTACTTTTCCATTCCTCCTGCTGTACATGCAACCATATTTGAGGAATGAGCTCTCCCCAGACACAAATTTCTGTTTCTCTGTTTTTGGACTCAGCCTCTAGAATACATTTCTAGAGGAATAAATTTCTATTGCTTATAAGATACACAACCTCAGATATAGCTACATGCATACTCTAAGCAAATGTCTTATATTTATTTGTTTTATCAATACTTCAGTTTTTTCAACCATGATATATGCAAATAAGAGGCTCACAGAATTGCTAAGATAATTAATGAGCTAATTCATATACTTTATGCAAGGCCACCTGACACATGGTAAGCTTTTAATGTTTGTTCATATATGTTTCAAAAGAAAAACAACTCACCATATAGAACAGTGGTCGCATGTCTAAACTTTGTACTTTTGTGGGATGCTAGTTTATGCATGCCTTAAAATTTACTATAGATAATAGATTGAATAGCATGGCTGATCCTTTATGAAACTATCTGTTTTATGTAATTTTTGGTAGTATAAACTCTTAACATGGTTCTGGTCTATTAAAATAATCTTTCCATTGTACATTCAGTACTGTTGGCTATAGGTACAATGTTGTACAGAAGAATTCTGAAATTAATCATATTGCTTAACTAAAATTTTGTTCTCAGATCACAAGATAAGCCTTGGCATGTTAAAACTGCAAAGGGTTTATGTGAGCAGATAGGAAGTACAGACTGAGTAGCTCCAAACTGGGACGAACTGAGGAGCTCTGCTGAAGAGGCTCAAGAAGGAGAACATCATGCGGTGATCCCAGTAGCAAGCCCAAGATGATATCTGATGGGACAAAGTGGAGCTCTACATCATTGCAGTCACCACCACGAGGAGGGCCTGGTTAGAGGCAAGACGGCGCTGTCACCTTGGCCAGAGCCATTTACGCTGAAGTGGCTTTACATTTGCTGACTAGGAGCCTAGGGACCTAGGGCTGCCCCACCAATGCCCTTTCAATTAAGTAATCTAATGCCAAGTAACAGTAAGCCCCATCGCTTCCTGTGCTCACCCTGTGGGAGCAATACTCTACGGTGTGTTTCAGTGAGTTTGATCCCTTTGCGAAATCCATAGAAATGGAATCTTGCAACCTTTGCTGCTCTGTGTCTGGCTCCTTTCTTAAGAAAAGTCCTACAGATTCATTGGTGTTGTCATACACAGAAGAATTTACCTCATTTAAAAGCATGAAAAAAATTCCATAGGTAGTATACACTACATTTCTCTTATTTAAATTTTTAAGTAAACTTTATTATTTGTTTATTATTTATTTTATTTTTTGGCCAGCTCAGCCCATCCTGGGAGTGGGGCTGGTGTGGCAAGTGGTACCAGGGGTCGAACCTTGGGCCCCTGCAGCTGCCTAATCTTGTCTAAGCAGGTACTTTAGACTGCTGGGCTATCTTGCTGGCTCTTAAGTAAATTTTTGAGTCATGAATGTAAACTCTAACTGAAGCATTCGATACCAACACAAATGCCTTAGTTATTTCTCATATCATTTTGCAAATACTTCAAAATTGATACGTAAGTTTTAAAAGTTATTCTACCGAATTTGTAGAATACTGAAATACTTAAATTGTTGCTGTGCTGTCACTGAGAGTATAGTTGAATGTATTTTGCCTCTGTCGTGTGTTCTTTTGCCAAAATACTGTGCTTGTTATTTTGAACATTGTATAAACCTTAAGGAACAATGTAATAGACAGCATGTGTTGGGGGGTTGGCTATGGTGTTGAAATTTGCGACCAAAATAATTATCTTCTTTTCTTATCCTTGTAAACAAAGAGCTCATCAACATCTTATTGCTTGGTCTTAAACTTCTCACCACTTTTCAGAGATATAAAATTAATATGTATACTCACGTGGAAGGGGTTCCAGAGGGAACAGGATCAGAAGGCGTCACCCTAACAGCTGCCATTTCGCACAGCTTTATTTTAAGCTGGAGGCAGCAGAGAATCAAGAAATTCCGCAAAGAGACTTACCAAAGCTTCTTTTAGCTGACCAAAGCAGCAAATGCTGGGAATTGATTTCCATAAATTATTTCTTCCAGATAGGACTGATCACAGAAGAGAGATGGCAAATAAAATCAACCCCTTTGGGGAGGCTTACCTCCCTGAAGGAGAGGGAAAAAGACAGCTGTACCTGTAAGACAATCATCAAATTTCTTACCCTGTATTTGTACCTCTGAACATCCATTTCTATTTCTAGTCACCTACTGAGGTAGTTGTGGGTCCCTAACTTCAACCATATAGGAAGCCAACTGGTTATGCTGTGGGATTTCTTATCCACACAACAAGCTTTATTGTCCCTTTGATCTGTCTTTTGTCAATTCACAGTCCCCCAGCAACTAAACATAATATGATAAAAGATGTTTTCTCCTCCCATAAGAGCTATGTCATTAAAAACCCAACTAACAAAATAAGCCAATAGACCTGTAATCACACTGACCTTTAAATCCTTGTCACATGACTGCCTTTTGCGAATAGAAACCCAACCATTCATGCAGTGCTTTGTTGGATGAGGCCCACTGCTGATCCAAGTGGGAGTAAAGTCCATCCGTGCAGGGAGCCTCCACTGGGAAGAGACGTTGTCTCTCTTACAAGGGCAGGTTAGGGAAATGCACAGCCTGGAGTCTGTGGCAGCATAGGTAGTGGTGCTGGAGCTCCGTGCAGCCAAGGCCCCTCAGCCACTCCAGGGTCCTGCACCCTCTCGCTTCTGGTCATCAACTTTCACATTAGCATCCTATAGACCAAGCCCAGAGACCTACCATCCATGAGAGGCAGCCTTTTATTTTCAACTCTTCTGGTCTCCCCATCAAGGTAACAGTATGCAGGACTCTACAAATGGATCAGTGAGAATACTTCTTTTATTCCAGCTTTAGGTAGTATTTCTCTCTTTTCTTATCTCCCCACTCCCAGAAGATTGAATCCAAGGCCTTTACACTGAGCTACACCCCCTACCCTTTTCTTTTCATTTTAACCCAGGGTCAGTTGCCCTAGCAAGAGCAAGGTCAGTTGCCCTTCCAACTGAGTTGGAAGGTGAGGCCCTCGTGCCTCAGCCTCTGCTTGTGCTGAGATTATAGGTGTGCTCCAGCATGCCCAGCTGTATCTCTGTTTTGTCCTGTCTAGAAGCAAAAATGTATAGCGATAAGCAATTCACTTTATTCTTTACTTAGGTCTTTTTTGTATCTTGAGAAATTAGTGCTTTATACATTAAAGTATTTTATTTTATTTATTTATTATTATTTTTTGTGGTACCAGGGATTGAATTGAGGACCTTGCACTTTCTAGGCAATATTTATTCTACTGAGCCATCTCCTTGGCCCAAATTTCTTTCTTTCTTTCTTTCTTTCTTTCTTTCTTTCTTTCTTTCTTTCTTTCTGTCTGTCTGTCTGTCTGTCTGTCTGTCTGTCTGTCTGTCTGTCTTTCTTTCTTTCTTTCTTTTCTTTTTTTGTGTGCAGGATCTCACTATGCAGCTTGGACCCATAGTGGTCCTTCTGTTTTCTGTCCCCCTAGTGCTGGGATTACAGGTGTGTGCCACCACACCTGGACTCCATCACCAGCTCAACATACACAGGTATGGGGCTGGTACAGCATGCAGTACCAGGGATCAAACCCTGGCCCGTGCACTTACCTAAGCAAACACTTAGTCCACTGAGCTACAGCGCCAGCTCTTAAAGTATTTTATTTTAAAAAGATCCTATTTTGTAACTTAAGGACAGAAGCAAAACAAAGTATGAGATTATGAAACAGAGCTTTTAAAAACAGCATGAAAAGTCTAATCACATTATCAACACAGCATTCTGCGTAATGGCTTGGAGCTTCCGCAGACGTGACTCCACTGAGACTCACGGTAGCAAGTCGGCTACACAAGTGACTTCAGTAAATAAGCAAACTGAGGCCCTGCAGTCCCTTTTGAAATTTAAGTCTTGAAGAAGAAAAATGATGACAAAACATGCATGGCAGTTTTGCTTACTTTTCTCCTACAAAGAAATCCAAATAGTTTTCTCACACTTGTCTCACACAACGAAACTTTCCACTTGCTACCTTCGCATCTAGAATCCTTCCATATTCAGATAACGAGGATATCTTCATGCAAGCTCTGTTAACTTCTTAGGACAAAGTTGGGAAGACAGAGGATCATTCCTTGGAGGGTTCTTGTAGGGTTCTGTCTGGGTTTGAATGTTTGTGAGGCCTTCAGAATCCATGTTGTAACCCATCCCTTATGCAGTGGTTTTAGGAGATGTGTCTCAGCA
Source organism: Ctenomys sociabilis (assembly GCA_004027165.1). Lineage (NCBI taxonomy): Eukaryota > Metazoa > Chordata > Mammalia > Rodentia > Ctenomyidae > Ctenomys > Ctenomys sociabilis. Next base: position 23,048 of record PVKA01007979.1, read on the forward strand.
GGGATCCGGCCCATGTGCGCTCAGTCCTCAGGAGTGGATCCTGCCATGGAGCATGGAGCTGGAAGGCCCTCTCAGAACTCTGACTGCTAAGGCTATGAAGCTGGGCAAAGCAGTGCATACCACCCCAGTTCTTAGGAAGGCTGAGGCAGGAAGATTGCAAGTTTGAAGCAAGCTTGTGCGATTTAATAAGACTGTCTTACAATAATAATAAAAAGGGCAGGGGATATAGTTTCCTGGGTTGAGTTCCCAGCAGTAGAAAAGAGAAAAAGAAAGTGGCGATGCTTTGCTGTTGGCCTTCCTCAGCTCCGGAGTGATGGGATATTCACCTGGCTCTGCGGTGTCCATCCTCTGCCCTCCCCATAGCTCTGTCCTCAGGAATTCAAGTTCTGTGAGCAGCACTGGTAGTCCCAAGGGCTTCCCAACATCTTGCAGGCTGTCACCCAGTTTCTGTAAGACCCCATCTCTTCTACCCAGGGATACAGCAACATGGTACCCTGACACCTGCATTTAAATCTACAGGCTTTATAATTCGATTTAAAAGCCACAATTTGAGATTGAACAAAGTTGCTGCCATCAGTGCTGGAGGTATCAGATAAATGGGTCACACGTGCAGGTGCCTGCATCCTGCCACATGGGACTTGGACAGGACTGCCTGGCCCAGCTCCACTGTGGCCAAGTGCACGAGGAGATCTCTTTTGAAAAAGTGCAGGCTGCTTCTCGCTCTGTACTACCTCGTAGGTGAGGGTTGGGTTCACCAACTTTGCATTTCAATGCCAATGGATGCATTTTCTGTGACCCTCCCACACCACAGTGCTACAAATTTCAGTTCACCGAAGAGACATCTGCATCTCTGCCATTGCCCGGCGTCACCTCAGCATTCCTTTCCACCTACCAAACACTTTCCAAAAAAAGAATCCATTTAATCCTGTTCCAATGTGACCCAGTATATTTTCACACATGGGAGATTTTCTCAAATGTGGCATTCATAGCCGGCTGCCAAGCTTATGTGGCTCCAGGAAATCAAACAGCAACCATTTCCACAGCCTAACCAATGGGATGTTTTAATGCATCATGAGCAGGAGAGAAAACAGAGAAGCTGACCGATGGGACCACATATTTACCCACACAGAATGCCCCTAGCACTGAGAACCTCTGCATTTGATTACATTCCGTGCTTAGAGTATTTCACTAGACACGTTAGAGACAAGAATTACTATGCTTCTCCCCAAAGAAGTATATGTGGTTCTCATGCTCTCGCGTGGGCCAGATCCATTGCTAGGTCTTCATCACCATCATCTGTACAAAGCTTCCAGAAAGCCTGTTTGGACTCAAACAAGATGCAAGTGTTTGGTGAATTCCACAGGAATCTCAACTCATTGAACTTCATTCTCTCACTCTAACTCCTCTGTAGTCTACACTACTGGTCTTCCATGGAAACCTCAAGAGGCAAGCCAGCCACTTGTAGTTTGCGTACAATACTTGGTTCATAATCTGTTCACATAAGCTGACTCTTGAGCTAGACCTTAACTCTGACAAGACCTGCTCAACTAAAGTGTATTTGACTATCATTCTACACTGCAGCAATCTTGTGTCTGATTCTGCGGGCTTTGTCTTGCAAGTGTCTCACACTCTGAACATGGGCTCACGTCTCCTTGAGAGTCCCACAGAGATAACCAAGAAGAGACGTGCATTCCGTACCCAGTCGACAACTTCTGTGTACTTAAGGAGCAAGAGCAATTCTCCCCAACCTTCTGGCCAGGTAAGATTCATGGTTTATGTGGAGAGAGGAACAGACCACTGAAAACCAAAGAGCCTTTTCACTTCCTGTAGAACTGTGGAGAGTGAGGCAGTCCTACAAGTTACAGTGAGGAAGTAAATATCTTTCTCTCTATAGGAACACTGAAGACAAGGAGAAAACTTCACAGAAAACAAATTATACAGAATGTAAGGAGAAACAATCTATCTGACCAAAGAGAAGAAAATAAAGCTTCACTCCAGGAGGACTTGGCTTTTGAATAGTTCTTTGTCTCAGACATGGTAGGTATTAGACTCAAGGAAACAGGCTAGACTATGAAGAGAGTGCTTAACCCATCATCCACTAAGAACCTAGATGATTATATTCAGGCATGAAGATATAAGTGACTTGATGACAATGAACAATTGTTGTGTCAATTAAGAAAGTATTTTTAAGGAAATTACTACTTGCTCAGTTCTTCTGATCTTAGACAATGGAGTGCATTTTTTTGTGCTCAGTAAGAATTTTCCCTGTGCTCCTTCCCCATGGAGTTAAGACACCAGCCATCTGCTGCAGCCCTCCCGCTCCCACCTCCTACCTGTGAGTGGCTGTGTCACCTTCACTCCTTGAACTCTCATTTCTTTTACACTGTTTTTAGTTCAGGGCTTCAAGCCAAAAGTACTCATTGGTAACCTGCCCCAGATATTTAATACCTGTGTATGTGAGGTATACTAGCTTCCATCTTCCCTCTGGTAAATGGTGATAATGATATTCTTCTAAGAGGTAATTATTAAGATTAAATGAAGCAATGCTTGTAAAGCAGGAATGGTGTAGGGGTCACAGTGAGTGCAACAGGGATCTTACAGTTCTTGCATAAGAGAAAGCAGAGCATAGACGTTTTCATAAACTTATGAAAGGTTACATCCTCCTGGCTCAGACCCTAGGTAATCTAATTCCAGGTAGATAAGTGCTAGGAAGAGAAGCAAAGTGGGGTGGAGATAGGGCAGTGCCAGACAGCTGTGCAGGAGGGCGGTGTGGACTGAAGGCTGCTGGCAGGGAAGTATGAGAGGAGTGGGCGTAGCAGAAAGAAAAGTCTGTAGGCACCAATGAGGACATGGCCTTGGGGCAGGAGGATAAAAGGGCCACCAGAGAAGCATCAGGCAGGCTCTGCAGGTCAGAACACCCTGTTTGATAAAATTCCCGTGAGCAGGAGGCCACCCAATGACAAGCTTAAGCTTATAAGTTACAGAGGACCGCTAGGATCTTGGTGTTCTTTCTCTCCCCTGCACTGTCAGGTGCCTTTCCCTACGCATCTAGTGCCTTTCCAAAAAGATTCTGATTCCAGGTCCAGCAAGATAGCTTAGTGGACTAAACACCTGCTTCGGCAAGCACAGAGAACGGTGTAATCCCTGGTCCCAACATGCCACACTGTCCTCACCCCAAGGGCAGACTGGTGGCACACACCTGTAATCCCAGCACTGGGGAGGCGGAAAACAGGAGGATCACTGCAAGTGTGAGCTGCGTAGTGAGACCCTGTACCAAATACATTAAAAAAAAAAAAAGACTCCGATTCTGTCCTAAACACCTTCAAGAGGAAAATGGACTCTTTCCAACTGGGAAGAGATCTCCTATCAGTACACCTTTTGATGCAATAGTATGTTGTAGAACTAAAGATGATACACTCACATTTAAGAATAAAACCTACCATTTGAGTTACATCAGAATGCCGTTCTAAATGTTCCCGTACTATCATCAGTATTAAATATTCTCATATACTTGTATGAAGTGAATTGATCAGGATATCATTGGGAGTTAATTATTGTAACTATACATTTAACAACTGTATATTCTCCAGTCAAAATGATATGAAACTGTAACTTTTGATATGAGAGATTAGAAAATTTATTTTTAATGTATAGTTTTATAGCACCAAGTTTTTGGAGCAGTACATCAAGAATCAAGAAGTCAGTTCCATCATTCTGCTTTTGTGACAAAGAGCAACACACTTACTAGTTTATTTGTATTTATTTATTTATTATGTATTTAGTACAGGGTCTACAGGCCTCACTATGTAGATCGGACTCCTGTTTACTGCCTTCCAAGCGCTGGGATTGCAGGCAGGCGCCACCTGCCCAGTCTCAACTGCCATCTCGGGGCGCCCTGGGGGCTGGGCGAGCACAGCAGGCCGGAAGATGGAACCACCAGCCCCTGTGTCTGCTTAAGCATGCTCTTTAATCCACTGAGCTGTCTGGCCGGCCCCAGATGCTGGTTTATGACCCTGATTTTCCTTCTTCAAAAGGAGAAAACTAGATAGAAAATTGTAGGTTTTTTCCCTAGAAATATTATATCTACATACATTTATCATAGGATCTGTATAGGATGATATTGAGTCACTTAGCTACTATCTCAGTTTATTCTGTGCTACGACAGAATACGCTCAGTCGAGTTATTTATAAAGAACAGAGATTCATGGAAGGTTCACCGTTTCTGTGAACCTTTCTCTTTCTCTCGCATGACAAAGCAAAGTATAAATAATTAAAAGACCAAAATGAAAGACACACGACAGGGAACAGGTAGACTGTGTGGAGATGGGAAGGGGTGCAAGCTTCGGGAAAGAAGGGAGGGCGGAGGAGTTCTGCGTATGTGGCCACGGCCCAGGCTGCGTGCATTGAGGATTTATAGTTCTTAGTGCTATTTGTTTCTTTGCCTATTTATCTATTATTTTGCATTGCTCAGGTTCAAACCCAGAGCCCTGCAAGTGCGAGGCCAGCACCCTGCAGGCGCCGCACGCTCCCTCTGCCCTACAGCCCCTGGAGCTGAGGGCCCAACCTCTGCTGAGGTCCTCTTAGCTGCATCACCAGGTGGGGGAGGGGGAGGGGCAAGACTGCGCATGCGCACATTCTGATGGGAGCCTTGCGGGCACTGGGTGTCCTGTTGGGAGCCAAAAGTGTTCTTCCTTTAGGAGCTTCCACCCATAGCTAACAGAAGACTCTTGCCTCCACATTACTCCCTTCGTGAGGTTAAAGCCTGGTGTCAACCTGTTGCGCTGGAGCTTGCGAGCTGCAAACCCTGGGGAGAGCCATGGGCACTGCTCCTAGCTCGTGGCTGAGAACTGTGCGCAAATTCTCAAAGAAGCGATATGCTGGCGCTGCGTCACCACTGCAGGGACACATTTCCCCTGCTGTTTATTGCATCATGCCATAGGCTTTGTATTTTAAAATTAAAATTTATTTGAGCTGCCTATGTGATAAACGTATGTTGAACATCTAAATAACGTGTCTTCATATCTTGCACCGAAAGAAAAACTGACTGCCGAATTTCTTCTCCTGGAAAGTTGGTCCTAGTTTGCATCGAATTTCGATGACTTCCTTAAGCAAACAGCTGAGGTCGTCCAGTCTAAGGGGAGCGTGTGTCCACAGGCGCAGGTCCACAAACACAGTGAGCTCTTTCTTTGCCGGTTCCCGAAAGGTTGAACTGTGGCCACCGTTCAAACCTCAAGCTGCTCGCGTTGTTCCCAGGCAGAAGCACCGCAGCCGCGCAGCCAAAGGGTGGAAACCCAGAGACGGTGGGGAGCTGGCGCCGTGCAGTAGAGCAGTCACCGCCGTGGTGGCTCCTGCTCGCAGCTCCAGGGGCTCCAAACACAGGGAGTGAGCCCCGCAGCCCCTCCCGGCCCCAAGGGCCTTCCGGGGTATCACCCGCCCAGGCCCAGGTCCTGCACTATGTGAAGGAGGAAAGGAAGGAACGCACACTAAACAAGTCTGCTTTCTCGGGCTTGCTAAGACATCTTGACTTCTCTTTGACTTATATGATTAAACGAGTCCAGAACTCAGCACATGCCCCCAAACAGCGATCCCTGGCCTTGGTTTTAGAAGAAGGAGAATGTAAAAGGTAACTGCTTATCAGCAAAAGGGGTTGTATGAAGCAATGCTTACTCCATGGCTGGAAAATATTGAACAATACAGAACAGTGGGGTTAAAAACAATAACTCTGATAAAAATATGCACATAAGACCAGGTGCTAGATGAATATTTCTCAGCACTGACATGCTGTGTTCCAGAGTGTTACCAAGAATTTCTGGTAACTTCAAACTGCTTAGTGGAGTTATGTCCAATTCTGCATAATTTGGAAACAGTGTTTCTGTTAGTAATGCGAGCACTCTGATGAGTTACCTTGAAAGGCCAGAGTAGCGATGGTTCTATACAAGCGGTGTTAAAAATAAGGATTCATGAGGACAGGAAATAAATTTTCTTCATGAGAATAAGACAGACTTTAAAGCAGCAAAGAGGTTTTCTCAAAGGCACGGTTCAATAAAGCAATGAAATGATCAGTTTGGGTCTATAGATGCTTTTCTAAATTCTCTCAAGTCTGGTCATAAGCTGGGATTTTTTCGCTATAATTTTCCTATTTGTTTTGAGGCTTTTGGTTGTTCAAAATTCAATAATATTTTTGCATTCAAATGAGTGTCTAGAGTACAAGAAATTATGAACAAATGACCTACAAGAGGGTAAGTGTTATTGCAACCTGTGTCTGATACACCCACCCAGGGACTGGGTTACCAAGACCTTGCCCCAACTGTTCATGAGAGAGAGGGAAGGGGGAAGAGGGGAGGGAAGGAGGGAGGGGGAGACAGACAGAGATAGAGACAGAGACAGAGAGAAACAGAGACAGCGAGACAAGACAGACAGACAGAGACAGAAAGACAAGACAGAAAGAGAGACAGAGACAGACAGAAGGAGAGATTTTTTTGAAAGAAATTATGAAAAGATTGCTTGGAAAATTATTTCTAAAATTGTTGGGCTGGGGATATAGCTCAGTGGCACAAGCACCTGTCTGGCAAGCGCACGGTCCTGAGTTCTATTCCTAGTACTAGGACAAAGGAGGCTATAAAATTTTTTCATTCTGATTCTCATCATCTGACTAGTTTTGGAATATTTAAAATAAAATTGAAACAAACTATAGACTGTATTTTCTGGCTATTAAACTATTTGTACTAAATAGTGATCATTTTATAAACTAGCATTTTTCCCCATTTCTTGAGAGGGGAGAATTATGTATTCGGTATGCTGCTTCAGCTCATAGCGATCCTTCTGTTTTCAGTCTCCCCAGCCCTGGGGTTACGTGTGCACCACCAGGCCTGGTCTCCATCACCAGGTCAGCATGCCCAGGGGCAGGGCTGGCACTGCCTGTGGTGCAGGGAATCGAACCCTGGTCCCCATGCTTGCCTAAGCAGGCACTTAGTCTGCTGAGCAACCTTGCTAACCCTTCTTTTCCCCATATTCTTATTCAAAGATTTTTAAATTTAGTTATGTTACTTTAGGAATTAAATTTAAATTTATAGAAATCAGCTAATAGTGTTATTTAAAGATTCATATTATAATTAACAGGGAAGCTCTGTAGTAAATTTGTTTGGGAAATAAAAAAAGTTACACAGAGTCAAATAAGGAATCAGTTTTATTTCAAACAACTTATGGAACTGCAAAGACATTTAAAAAATAATTCTGAAGGACGATTTTGCCTGAAGGAGAAATGTAATTAAATGCCAGCTTTGAACCATGGCATGCCTACATGCAGATAAATCATCATTACTTGTTTAATTCAATTCTATTCTGCTTTTAAATTATTATTATAAAATGTATCCTGACTGATGAAATAGGGCTTATGCTATTGCTACTGTAAGTGCATTTTTTACAATGTTCAGTGCTTAAAAATGTTTCAAGAAAAAAAGGAAGGATTTGAGGAGAACAGTAATGTGAAGGGTTGTTCTGTTGAGAATTATACGTGATCTAATTTAGAAAATACAGTGATTTAGTCTTAATTTGTTCCAAAATTCACTTGTATAGAAGAATGAGCAGCCAGTTAATTTAATAATTTCACTATAATTCATTTGCTTCTTGGTCATAATTTTCGTCTCCCTGCTGTTTGTCATTTAATACTATGGAAATACTGAACTCTTATTTTAAATGTCACATAGAAAGTTTTCCCGAATAGTTTCTTCTTTATGAAACAAAAGATGGTTTCCAGTCTGTGGATTCTTCTCATTGTCATTGCAGCTATCAGTAAATTATCATTTTGGCTTTCTGCAAACCTGGTAACATCATTTCACTGTGCTTGCACAATGCTCAGTCTCAAGCCCCGCTCTGCTTTTATCTGGCCATTCTGTTGTTGACAGAAAACCCAGATGGCTGTCCTGGGAAGTCTCCACCTTGCCTTGTCTAAGCTAAGTGCTCATTGCAAATGACAGTCCCTATCACTCCTTTTCTCTCTTTAGGTCCTGTGGAAACTCTGATGCTTAACACTGAATTCTTGAGGGAGAAAGTCCTGCCTGTTGGGGTGCATGTGCAGAACAGGCATAGGACGTCAGGCACAATTATTCAGGAAGGGACCATTAGGTATACGGGTGGGAGCTGGCAAGCTGGGTGCATAACTGAAGCACTGTGCTAACCCTAACGGGTCCAAGCTAGTAACTCTGAGAACTAGACTGTGGGTGAGATTTTTGGACAGATTTCTCATGGCTACCCACCTAGAGACTTGTGTCTGCTTGCGGCTCCAATAAAACCAAGGGTAGCTGTAAAGAAAAGTGGTTCAGTATCAGAAAAGTGATTGGCTAGCATCACATTGCCCATCTAGAAGATAAATTGATATTTTTATAACAGAAACTGGATGCCTATCTTTAATACTCACACATATGTAAGTAGAAAGATGACCAAAGATCATCACCCAATTTAAGAGACAACTAAAAATGGTGGGAAACTATTCTACATAATTCTATGAGAGGCAAGATCTGCACTAATGGTGGTTGGACAGGATATTATGTCAGCTTCTAGTACTACGGTCATC
>PVKA01007979.1:31719-75170 GCA_004027165.1 Ctenomys sociabilis
TAATTATTGAATTTTTGATATAATTCAGCTATAAAAAAACCTGTAAATATAATATCATGTATGCACCTTGTACAATACCAAAACGTTATGAAAACAGTTTGCAATGTATTAATTCATTGACTCTGTATGGTTAAGGTGTTTTGAAACTGTCTGATTGACATTTGTATTTTAATAAAATAAAAATAAATGAAAAAAAAAATAAAATAAAATAAAGATATTAACTGCCACTAGCCATCAAACAATTGCAGGCTCCTTGAGCAAGAGGGAAGCATGTGGGTAAGTTAAAGAGGAAGGCTTTCTCTCTTGATCTCTGTGCCTGGATGCAGAACATGTGTGTCTCTTATTCCATGTCACGGGCCCAGAACTTAATCATCACTTCATCTGTCCTTCCTGAAACATTGATCTTTAACAATAGACATAACATACAAATAAATTGAGGTGGGAAATTTTCATTTGCCATTTATCTTCACCTTTCATTTTCAGAGGTGCTCCTCATATGCAGTGTGCTTTAAATAAAAAGGAAAACAAAATTTATAAGTAAAAATAATTAAGAAATTAGGGGGCTAGGGAGACAGCTAAGCAGTCTAAGTACCTGCCTGGCAGGCACAAGATCTGGGTTTGATCCTCAACATTGCATGAAAGGCTGCACCAGTCCTGGTGGCCCCAAAACTAGGCAAGGTGGTGATGCCTGTAATCCCAGTGATGGGAGGCTGAGACAGGAGAATCACTGTGAGTCTGAGCTGCACAGCAAAACCCTGTGCCAAATAAATAAATATTTTAAAAATAAATAAATAATTATTTTAAAAAAGAAATTAGGCTCAGTGGATTAAAGCACCCACAAGCAGGTGCAGAGGCTGTGGGTTCGATCATCTGGCCTGCTGTGCTGGCCCCACCCTGGGGTGCCATGAGATGGCAATTGAGACTGGGTGAGGTGCTGCATGCCTATAATCCCAGATCTTGGGAGGCTGTAAACTGGTGTATCATTATGAGTCTGACCTAGTGGAGAGGCCCTGAGCACATTGTAGAACTTTCCCTAAAATACAAAAAGAAAAGAAAGAAAAGAGAAAGAAAGAAATTAGGAAATCATTGAAGAGATTGGAACAGTAGATACTTTTCCAAAGAAACACTGCTCGGTGGAAGATTGTTTGGTACCTATCTCAACAAAGAAGCTAACATATTGATTTTTCTATTTGTGTGTTTTGTAGTTTTCATAAAATCCAAAAGAGAGAATGCAGAAGGCTGGATCTCAGTGTGAGTCTAGAGACCACCTCATTCTAAAGCGCATAACTCAACCACAAGATCCGAAGTCAGGAAAGGTAAGTTGCCTGTAGGAATGAGTCAGCCAGTTCCTGGCCAATTTTACACTAAAATATGTTCTTTCCACCAAACGCCAGCTTGACTAGATTGGCCAACAGATTGCTTTGGAAAGAGACATAGTTCTATTTGATTTTCCACACAAATTCCAAAGGTCAAGTGTTCCAGAAAAGCCAGTTACCTCCAGAAGATCACTACAAATACCCAGGGTGGTTTTTCAGTGGACAAATATTTCTCCCTTTCTTGGGAGAGGGTGATGCTGTTACCTGCTCCTGCCTATGCCTCACCTACACAGATTAGCTGTCTTCTTCAAAATGTTGGACAATATTTCCAGATGGGTCTGCGGTGGTGCCCACACAGAACACCGGCTAAAGCAAAGAAGGACAAGGCTACAGATATCAAGAAAGGAAATGAAGAGTGCTCAGCTCGCTGGAGAACATCCTGATACAATTACTCTGGAAACCAGCAAAGCAAAGGCGTAAACACGTTTGTGTGGGAGCTCCTCAGGGAGAGCCAGGCCAGACAGCTTAGCCCACTGAATCACGATAATGCACTCAATATTTTTCTTGCTATGGAAGCAAAGAAAGAGTTTTTAATGCCAAATACCCTCTTTTAGAGTACTTTGTAAGCATGTTGTGATTGACAGTTTCAGGGAAACAGTTTCTTCTATCCAAATCCATTGCTCTTACCTTTTGAAAAATTCTGTCTTCCTGGGCATGGTGGTGCACGCCTGTAATCCCAGCACTCGGGAGGCTGAGGCAGGAGGATTGTTATGAGTTCGAGACCAGCCTGAGCTACAAAGTGAGCTTAAGGCCAGCCTGAGCTGCATAGTGAGACCCTGTCTCAAAAAGACAAAAAAAAAAAAAAAGAAAGAAAAAGAAAAATTCTGTCTTGCTAGTACTTCCTGCTCGACTCCTGACCTCTGCACTGAGCTTCACAGCTCCTTGCCACAGTCCCAGGCTCATCCGGCTCCACACTCATCTGTCACTGAAGGCTCTGTCTGGACTATGACTTCACCCCCATGTTTATTAATTGCAGCCTGAATGTCCTGTTCCACTGCAGAGTAATTCTGTGTTTCCAGATGCCCAGAAGGCCTGTCCCCTGGCATGGCCATCATGAAGCAATCAATACGTGTTTACTGCCCAGGAGACAGTGTGGAGTCCCAAGGGAGAATGCAAAAGGAGTGGTAACCTCCTCGCAGAACTCACGCTTAGCTGAAGGTCACAATGCGCCGCCTAACAGAGGACAGAGATCAATAGGCAGGATTAGAGGGTGCTAACCTGAAATGGGAATGAGCTTAGAGGCAGAAGCTGTTCCAGGACTACAAGAGTCCATGCAGCAGCCCCAGGCTATGGGAGAAGGTGCCTGCCTCCTATCTTTCATCTTTCATTAATCAAATTTTGGGGTCTGCTGTATACAGGTAATATTTTAAGCACTGTGCTGGTTTTATAGAAGTGGAGAGAACACACACAAGATCGTACTTCTGAAAAAGTGTGTAGTCAAATGGAAAAGTCAGCAAGTAAGATAAATTTAAGAAGATAGTATTGAGCAGCAAGGGCTGGCAAGATAGCTCAGCGGTCTAAAGCGTCTCTCAGGGACTGCGGTTCGATCCCCAGCCCCAGCACCACATGCCATGCCAGCTCCTCCCCCCAGGGTGGGCTGAGCTGGCCCCCTCCCCAGCAAAAAAAGAATCTGTGATGTGTAGCGAGACACTGTAATAAATAAATAAATTTTAAAAAGAAATATTGAGCCGCAAGTGTGATGAGCAAATGTGATGGCCTCCTCAGAGCCCATCCTTGGGCTGGGACCCAGTCGCAGAGCAGGAAACAGCTGTACAGGAATGGGTGGTCCTGGTGCTAATAGCTCAGCTGCTTCAACAGCTGAGTTCAATCTCTGGTACCAAAAAAGGGAAGGAGCTTGGAGAAAGTGTGTTCTGAGCAGAAGAAGAGCAGGTGTAAAGGTCCTGAGGTAGGAGAGCCCTGAGCTGAGGACAGCGGGGTAGATAGACTAAGCATCATAAAAATCAATTAAAAGAGAAAACAAGGGGCACACTTGCTCAAACAAGAGGTTTGTATACTGACTGTGTTTTGTTAAAGCAATGCATTGATGACTCTTTATTTCTAAACACAAGCACATCAATTGAGTAAGTCATTGGAAATGGGATCAATCGGGACAAAAACACTCAGAGAAATACCCTATGGGTGAGTGATTAATCGCTCCTGTGCAAGGCCTGTGTGCATGGAACACCCTCTGAAGAAGTATGTTTAGACACCCAGAGAAACCACAGCACATCCCAGGTTAAAGGGAACCTCACCTCTGTTGACCAACGCCTGTGTTTTCTAGGCCCCATGCTACCAGGAAGGGAGGCACCTGCCTAGAAAGAGGCTGCAGCAATTTGTTACCTTAGATAAGTATTCTTTTTTTTTTTTTTAGATTCTTGTAGTGAGTTATCTGAAGAAGTTGTCGATCGTAGCCATTTACGGCTCAACTTATTATTATAGCCCTGCATTGTATACTTCATTTTTGTACTTTTCTGCTGGATGGTTAAGACCTAGATAGAGCAAGACCTATATACAAAAACATGTAGTTTTTGTTTCTGATGAGATCAGTGAAGTCCCCTCAGGGTTTATCCTGTAATCCTGTACCTTAGTCTGTAGATCCTTTGTCTGTGTCATCCATGTGGATGAGTCACAGCCAATGCTTAATCAGTTTGCTCTCTGTGAGAGCCTGAGAGAAAGTCTTCTCTCCATGTGACTCTTCCCAGGCACACTATAAAACTTTGATCTCTTTCCTCTGTGGTTCCATAATGTCCTTGTTCAGAAAATTTGGGGCTCAACTGAGTTCCATGATGTTACAGTGCAGGTTCTCCTATGTCCTGAGTCTTCGCTGATCTTGAGTGACTAGGGCCAAAATGTTGGCTGGCCTTGCGGCTCTTCTATTTCTCCAATTTTGATCTGTGAACTTAGGTTGAATGCTGGACTGTGTTGGATTGTGTCATAGAGTGAAAGCACCTAAATTGGTTGAATGACAGTGGAGTGCCCATCTTTGATAGGTGTAGACAAAGGAAGGGGTATAGAAAGGAAGAATCATGATGTGTGTGTGTGGACAGTACAGTTGAGATAGATATGCTGTGCTTCTACATAATTCTATGAGAGGCAAGATTTGCACTAATGGTGGTTGGACAGAATATTATGTCGGCTTGATATTATGTCGGCTTCTGGTACTATGGATAGCCACTAGGAAAATAACAAGGTAGAAAGTATTAATTATTGAATCTTTGATATAATTCAGGTATAAAAAATAAGATACCTAAACAGCTACACTCTCTTAATTTTCTGATAAGAGACATCTGCTATAATAATGTCTGTAAGTTTAATATCATGTATGCACCTTGTATGATACCAAAACACTATGAAAACAGTTTGCAACATATTAATTTATCCAATCCATCCTGTTTGGTGTCTTAAAACTGTCTCATTGATATTTGTACTTCAATAAAATAAAAAATAAATAGAGAAAGAAAGAAAGAAAGAAAGAAAGAAAGAAAGAAAGAAAGAAAGAAAGATCTTGTAACTGAGTTGGTATTTGTTTTGTTTTTCTTTTTTGTCATTCTAAATTTTTGGAGCTCAATTTTGTCATGTAAGAGGCTAGTAAATGCTGACTGAATGGACAAAAATGATTCACTTGTTCTATAAATACTCTGTGTTCTGGCTCCGTGACTGGTCCTGTGCTGCACACTTGGGTTGTGAGTCACAGAAGTGGTTGTCTGGCCTTCAGTGCCATGGGGACCACAAGCAGCAGAAGCAATCTGAAGGTTCCTGGACACCTGCAAGGCTAGGGGTGGGCAGCAGGGGCTGTGAGCACTGCAAGGACTCAGGAGTGTCTCACTTCAAGCCAAGAAGACCAGGAAAGACAAGGATATATGCGTCTCGTACACCACAGCATTTCAATTCCTGGAGAAGTGTGTTTCCTTTCCTAAAACTAAAACATCAGTACTGGTAATGGGCCAAAGCAAAGAATGTAGTGCAACAAGAAGTTGTCCCAGGAAACATAGGATACAATTTGGAGAAGCAAATATACCTGAAATCATAGTGAATGTCAGAGCTACGTAAAGTACTGAGAATACCCATGAATAGGAGAAGGCAGTAGGGCTTGTGACTGCTGACATGCAGGTTCTAGACCACAGGCCTCTGCCATCTCTAGAGATCATTTCCTGTCTTCTGGACCAAAGCTAATTGTAAGGCAGCTTGGCTATCACTGGAAAATTCTCTTTTGAAATGATGATAAAGAGCTGTCTAGATGTGATAATTTACCACATTTATACTCTCTATAACAATATAGCCTGCACCATCATGTGTGAAGTCTTATAGACACAAGTCAGAGGGTAGTCATGTTGCCATCAGAACAAGAACATATTTCTTTCTAGACAGTTTGCTGAGAAGCCGGATGGTCACATTTCTCAGAGTCTGTCTTTTCACACTCTAACACTGGGTGAAGCAGGGTATGGCTGTGTACCCCTGTAATCTCAGAATTCAGGAGGCCAATGTGAAAGGATTGCCCTGAGATAGAGGCCAGCCTTAGCTACACAGAGGGTCCAAGGCCAGCCTGAATTACATAGCCAGACCCTGTGTCAGAAAAAAAGCAAACAAACACAAAACAAAACAACCAGCAACAGAGAAAGGTTGAATTTCTGTAGATAATAATTAGGAAGGATTTATAGATTTCTCTTCTTTCTATAAGTAATGTAAATCATATTTATCTGTAAATTACTATCGGAGTCTGCTCCACATTGCTCAATGCAAACACCTGACATGTACCACTTGGGAATGAGCAGTATGTGTGGTGAGATATTTCAGTCACCAGTCAACTCCCTAAGTGGCTGTTGAAGCAAAGCTGTTGCTCACAGCAAGGGACGTGGCCAGGGGTACCAGCCTCACTCAAGGTCATGCCTCCCACCCACCAGCCACCCCCAGCAGTATGCTTGCCTGCTCCCTGGGCAACTCCAAAGCCCATGCAGTGGACAATGATGCTTACTGGTGACAGAGGCCAAGGGCTTTGTGGAGAATTCCAGAATGTCACCAGGATCACCTGAGAGCTCTACACATTACTAAGAAACTGAACCTTCCCTTAAGTATACACGCATGCGTACAACTATAAAATGATTTTCCGAAAGCTTTTATGTAAACTTAAATTTTTAAATAAGGTGAACTTTTGGTCAACACCGCTACATAATTCCTAGTGTATATTTTTCCCCAATAGTCTATTGTAAAAATTTCCAAACAGAAAATTTTAAATGTTACAGTAAACATGCAGCTTGATTCTTCCATGAGCAGTGTATTTCATCAAGATCTTCTCATCTGTCACTTTTCCACCCATTAATCTGTCTTGTGTTTACTACAATTCAAAGTAAATTGCTAGCATCTGTGTATTCCCCTCAAGCACTCCACCGTAAACAGCTGCAATTTATGTCTTCTTTGTTTCATGAGGCTTTATTTTTATTATATATTTATAAATTTATTATACTTATATAAATTCTTTTTTTCTTTTCTTTTCTTTTATTGAGAGACAAATATCAATGAGACAGCTTCAAAGCTGATTAATAGGACAGTTTCAATAATTAATACTTTAAAAAAATAATACTTTTTATGTTGTTATCTTCCTAGTGGTTATCCATAGTAAAAGATGCAGACATGAAATCCTGTCCAAACACTATTACTACCAATCTTTCCTCTCATAGAATTGAGTAAAAACTAGCTGCATATCTATCCTAACTATTCTGTATATACAAATAAAAAATGGTCCTTTCTTTGTAGCCCCTTTTTTTGTTTAGTCTTGTCAGAGATGGGTAGTCTATTGACATTTAAATGTTATAGGTACTTAAATTAGCAAAACACTCTGACACAGTCCAGCAGTTCACAATAGTAGTGGGTTATCCACAGAAGTTGTTGACTACAGTCTTAAGACCAAGATAAAGCAAGACCTATATAACAAGAAATGTAACTTTTGTATCTGATGAGGTCAGTCAAGTCCCCTCAGGATGATTTATCATGTAACCCTGTACCACACTTTGTAGATCCTTTGTCAGTGTCCATGTGGATGAGTCACGGCCATTGCTTGACCAATTTGCTCCCTGTGAGAGCCTGAGAGAATGTTTCCTCTCCATGTGACTCTCCTTAGGCACATTATACATCATTGATCGCATTCCTCTGTGACTCCATATTCTCCTTGATCAGAAAATTTGGGGCACAACTGAGTTACATGATATTAAAGTACAGGTTCTCCTATGTCCTGAGTCCTCACTGGCCTTGAAAGGCTAGGGTCAAATTGTTGGCTGACCTTGCAGCCCATCCTTTTCTCCAATTTTTGATCTGCAAACTTAAGTTGTTAACCCTTCAGAAGAGAAGCTGATTATTACCCTGCAACATATGCAGTTCGGTTTATCCTAAGTATCTGTCTAAATATCAAACATTTTAGCCATAATGTGGAACAGGTATTTTCCATCAAGTATTGATGTATTGAATTTTAAGTCCTTACAGTACTTACAGAATATGAGGAAAAACATTTTTAAAAATAGGAATAAATACATATTTTTACTATTTGCAGATGACATGATACTTCACTTGAAAGACCAAAAAAACTCCACTAAAAAGCTACTAGAATTGATACACAAATTCAGTAGCATAGCAGTATATGAAGTCAACAGTCAAAATTCAATAGCATTCCTCTACACAGATAACAAACACACTGAAAGGGAAATTACAGAAACAATACCTTTTATAATAGCACCGCGGAAAATGAAATACCTTGGAGTTCACTTAACCAAAGAAGTCAAAGATCTTTTCACAGAAAATTGCAGTACTCTAAGAAAAGAGATTGTGGAGGATTTCAGAGAATAGAAAGATATTCCCTTCTCTTGGTTAGGAAGAACCAACACCGTGAAGATGGCCATATTCCCAAAACTGTTCTACTGATTCAAAGCAATTACTATCAAACTGCAACCAACATACCTCCCCGACCTAGAGAAATCCTTCCTAAAATTTATTTGGAACCAGAAAAGACCTAGAATAGCAAAGACAATCCTAGCCAATAAAGACAAGGCAGGAGGCATCACAATTCCTGACTGAAATAATACTACGAAGCTACTGTGATAAAATCAACATGGTATTGGCAATAAAATTGACTTGAGGATCAATGGAATAGATTAGAAGATGCAGAGATCTCTACAAACACAAAGGAGCCAACACATTCACTGGAAGAAAGATAGCCTCTTTAACAAATGGTGCTGGAAAAACTGGCTCTCTACTTGCTGAAAACTAAAACTCAACCCAGCTTTCACCATGCACTAAGCTAACGTCCAAATGGATTAAAGATCTGAACATTAAAATAGAACACTAAATCTTCTGGAAGAGAAAGTAGGAGGAACTCTTGAAGACATAGGGGTAAGCAAAGAGTTCATGAATAAACATGAAATTGCATGGAAAACACTTGATAGAATTAACATGTGGGACCAACTCTTACTGAGAAGTTTTGCACGTCAAAAGAAATTACAAACAAAGTGAAAAGACAACCCACAGATTTCAAAAAAATCTTAACTAATAAGCACTCAGACAAGGACCTGTTCTCTAGAATTTATAAAGAACTAAAATACATTAGGGCCCTTAAATTTAAAGACCCAATCTAGTAATGAGCATCTGAGATGAACACAGTCTTCTCAGAGGACAAAATTAAAGAGGCAAATGAGTATACAAAAAAATGCTCCACATCACTAGCCATCCATGAAATGCAAATTAGAACAACACTGAGATACCATTTCAGTGTTGGTACCCCAGAAAGAATGGCTATCATAAACAAATCAACAAACAATAAATGTTGGAGAGGCAGTGGGGAAAAAGGAACCCTTCTCCACTGCTGTTGGGAATGTACACTGGTATGGAGACTGCTTAAGAAACTAGGACTGGAAATCCTATTCAAGCCAGCTATCCCCCTACTGGAAATTTTCCTGGAGGAACTAAAAATGTCATATCATAGTGATATACGTGTAGTATACCACACAAAATTTTGAGATAGCCAAATCTTGGAAACAACCAAGATGCCCATCACCTGAGGAATGGATGAAAACGATGTGGCTTTTTATACAATGGAGTATCACTCAGCTATAAAGAGTGATAAACTTGAAGCATTTATATTTAAGTGGATGCCACTTGAAGATATACTCATAAGTTAAATAAACCAGACCTGCATGTGCAAATATCGGATAGTCTCCCTAGCATAAGAAATCAAAAGAAGAAATACAAATAGAAAGGTATAACACAACTAAAAGGAAAGTGAGAACTTCTGGACTGGACAACAAGGAGAGAGTAAGGAGAAAAGCTGGGAAACAGGCCAGGGACAAAGCCATACATTTGTACGTACAAGATGGGCAAGGCAATGATCCTGAGAAACATCAGCAGGTTTTTGAAAGTCGCAATTAATTGGTAGGAAACTCAACCTCACTATCTATATATGCTGCTACCTGTGAACTAAAAAACTGCACTGAAGATAGCAATGTGTAACAGAAGGGTCACGCTTGGAATGCCTGCCATTCTGGTCTGCTAAGTACATACTCCTTGTCATGACATACCAATTGATATCACACTGTGTCACAAGTAACAGTTTCCCTTAATGGGTAACAAATGAAAAAAAGACACTAGAAGAAAAAAAATGTTACAGGACTGTCCTGCTACAATGCTGCATATCGTTAGATTTCTAAATTTCTGTGTAAAAATGTTTATTCCTATTTTTTCCTGAGGCTTTAGAAATGTACTTAGTCCCATAACTCAGCCCGTAGCAAGACAACCTTTCATGAAGGTTCTAATGCTCCTTCTAAAGGGATACTTTCCTGACCCCAAGGGCAAATAGTGTTCTGATCTTTATAGTGTAAAATTTCATAAATGGAAAAAATAGCGGTAAATTTGTGTTAGGTGTCTCCTGTTCACCACAATATTTTAAAAAATCATCTATGTTAGAGTGTACTTCAGTAGCTCATTCTTTTTATGCTGGATAATAATCCATTGCATGTGCATACCACAAGTTTTAGCTTTTTACAAATAAAATTCTTATATTTATGCTTGTACTAATCTTTTAATGACTTATTTATTAGGCAGGTCCTCTGCACATTAGCATAGAATTTATTATTGTCCTTTTCAGTATTTCTGTTTTCTTATTTCCAGAAGGAGAGAAGTAAATGTCAGTTTCCTTATAGTTTTATTCCATTGATTAGAGGAGATAACATATATGATCAGCTGAGTGCCTGACAGTCAATGGGCAGCAAGGACAGAGCTTGATAGTAGCAAATAACAAATTTCGAATGCACAGATTTGCTAGACAACTTTTTTCTTTCCTCCTCTTCTTTGCCCCTAAGGAGGATGCTAATCCATTCTCCTTTCTCATTTGTGTGTGTGTGTGTCTGTGTGTGTGTGTGTGTGTGTGTGTGTGTGTGTGTGTGTGTGACTGACAGCAGTCATGGGCTCTCCCAGTAGGCTAAGCCAGTCTGTCTTCCCAGCCTTCTCTAGACAGCTGGTGGCTGCTGTGATCATGTTAGGAATGCAAAATTTAAGAGCCCAAGATGTTTACAGCAGTCTTCTCTCTCTGGCTGCAAAGTGACAGGTAGAATGAACTTTTGCTTATAAAATAAATGGCAGGAATGGGTTGCACAGTGGGTTTGGCCTTGCTCTGGTGTGGAGCAGGTGGTGATGACCCTAACCCTCACACACCTAGGCTTTGCTCTCTAGGGCTCAACCCACCCGGCACCTCACCCTGATGCCCGCAGCCCTTCCAGACTGGAGTTGCATATGACGGCCTTAGTGCTCTGTGCTCTCAGTGGTCCCCCTCCATGGCCCCACAGTCCACTGCCCCGCAGGAGCTCTGCGGGCAGAGGCCCTGTGATAAGTCTCTGTCCAGGCCTCCATGCTATTTTTGACATCCACTGAAATCTTGGTGGAGGCCACCTTGGCTCTGCAGTTCTTTTATTCTTTGTGCCTGCAGAATCAGCACCACAGGGGCAAGGACAGAGTACAGGGCTTGTACCTCCCAAACCAGTGGGTTCAGTCACACTGGCCTCTCTGCATAGAGAGAGACACATGGCCTAGTGGCATGGCTGTGTCTCTCATAGCAAAGGGCAGTAGGGGAAGGAATGCTAAGGGCCAGAGACACCCCAAGCCTGTAGAGACACCCCAAGCCTGTATCATGCCTTCCAGGGGCCAGGCCTCTCCCTTCCTTGTCAAAGGAAATGAAATTTGTACATTCATGTTGTTGTTTCATTCAGATAAAAGCCTAGGATTAGAATTAGGGGGCTGGGCTGGGGAAGAGCTCCATAGTCTAAGCACCTGCCTGGCAAGTGCAAGGACTCAACTTCAATTCCTGGTACCACATGCCATGCTGTGGGAATCCAGGGAGCACTGTGCCAGCCACCAAAACTGAGCTTAGCAGCTCACACCTGTATTCCCAGTGCTGCAGAGGCTAAGGCAGGAGTACAATTGCAGGCACTTGTACCAAATAACGAAACAGTGCAATTTCAAAAAAAAATTAAAGAGTATTATTGGGTCTTATGGTTTGACCATAAGCCTGACATATTTAGTGTTACTCATAGGGCTAGAGAGATAGCTCAGTGGTATAAGTACTTGTCTGGAAAGTGCAAGGTCCTGAGTTCATTCCCCAGTACCAAAAGGGGGGGGGCATCCAAATAGCTCAGTGAATTAAAATGCCTGCAAGCAGGCACAGGGGCCAGGGGTTTGATCACTGGGCCTGCCATACTGGCCCCACCCCCAGGATGCACAGAGATGGTGATTGAGCCTGGCGTGGTGGCCTGGTGGTGCATGCCTGCAATTGCAGCACTTGGGAGACTATAAACAGGAGAATCACTATGAGTCCAATCTAGTAGTGAGACCCCGAACACCTTGAAGACCCTTCCCTAAAGTACAAAAAAAAAAATTAGTGTTACTCATAAGGTATGTATACAATTTTATATGATGATATATGAGAATATCATTTGCTCCATATTGTAAGATTTGGTATTATTAGTGTTTTTAATTTTATATAAATTGCTGGAGATATACAAATAGCACAGTAGGGTTTCAATCTGCTGTTGTGCCTTGTATCTAGTTGTCCCCTCTAAGCCTCCTGCAGTCACTGGGGCGGACTGCACCTCCTGCAGTCTGTGATTAATTCATGACCCAATGCAGGGGTTATGGGTGTGAGTGCCACACCCACCCTGGGGCAGACAGCCTGCACACAATATAAGGAAGGGAGAGAGGCTGGCTAGCTGCCTCAGACGCTGCTTCTCCCTTTTCGCTTTCTTTATTTCTGCCTCTATGAACATCAGCCCTCTGTTACATGCCACTCTACCTTGGAGCGAGCCGGGTATGAACTGAAACCTGTGAGCTAAATAAATCTCTCCTTCCTTAATTTTGGGTGTTGGGTATTTTGTCCCAGCAATGAGAGAAAAGTCAGCAAAACATCTGTATCTGCACAACGACTAATTTTGTGCATACTCCCCCCCCCATATCAACCAAGACGCATGGCATAAGATGCACTGCATGGGTGACAATACAAACCATGTGCTTATTGGAATGTTGCAGGCTATTTATTCTGCTTCATTGCTCTCTTGGTTAATGCATACGCAATTCTGTGTTGTATTAATTAACATAGATGTCAGATGATAAGTGTTCTCCAACTTTGATCTTTTCCAGGGTTGCTTTGTATATTTAGGTCCTTTATGTTTCCATAGAAACTCTGATGCAGTTTCTCAATTCTAATCAATTATATGGGGATGTGGTTGCAATTGAGTTAAGTCTGTAAATCTGTTGCACAAACCTGGCATTGTGACAATGTGTCTCAGTCCTTGACCTTTGTTCAGCTCTGTGATATTCATCTCTTCCCTAAGAGTTCAGCAATATTTTGTGACTTTCAGGCAGCATGCTTTGGCATCTCTTGTTAAACACATTGTTTTAGTCTCCATCATATAATAGTGCTGTATCTCACTTTAGTGTTGTTGCTAACATGTAAAAACACCATCAGGCTACTTGCTTATTACATTAATATGTTTGTGCAGACTTTGCCAGATTTCTTTGAAAATGATTACAGCCTCTGTGGAGAAAGTCGTTACCTTCCTTTCTCTCTCTAGTGCCACCGTTTTCCTTGTGTTGTTGAGGCTTCCAACACAGTGTTGGGCAGAGATGGTTGCCTGGGGGTTACCAGGTTATCAGACAGGACATCATAAAACTGAAAATCAGGATGACTCAGGAGAAACCACTTCCCAGAAGCAGTGCTATAACTGTTGTTTCAAACATTTATGCAGAGCTCAGAGAAATTAAAAAGGAGAAATATGCCCAGAATACGCAGCATTGAATGCATTTTGTTCTCTAAACTCCTCTAGGATAAGAATTATTTTGGTATCATTTTTCTTCACCTGAAAGACCTTTCTATATAGCATGTCACTTTTCTCTTTGCCTAAAAATAAAAAATGAAAAAGAAGCTACCCTTTAATTACTTAAAAAAAACTTTAGGATGGTCATAACTTATTGCTGATTTTGATGAGTTAATTTCAGTGCTGTGATTGTAGCTTATGTTTAGATAGAGCTGAGCAAGAAAGAAAAAAATAAAGACAGCTACATTTAGCAGTGTAAAGACCAAAAAACAACAAAAATGTTACTTTGTATTCAATTGTTGGCGATTTTCTGTGATGAGCAGAGGTCAACCATTTTTATATTTATCCTGTTTGCAGTTTGGTGCAATCTTTAGGTACTACATTAAATTTTTTTTTTCCTTAAATGTTTTTCACTTCTCCATCTCTCATCCCTCACTCTAAACCTCTCTATTTCTTTCTTCTTTTTTTTCTGGCATCCGAAATCTAGCCCAGACCCTTGCAGGCCCTGCGCTGCTGAGATGGCCTGGCCTGGCTCTTCATTTCTCGCATACCAGGTATTTTACTCTTGCCCTCAGCTACTTGAAGATTTAAAATGTTTTTACTCCACTAAATCAATTGACTTACTTACTTTTGGGCTTTAGGAAAGTCCTGATTACCATTTTATTGTTATGCTACAATAAATGTAAACATTGTAAATTTTGCATTATCCCACTGTAGCTTTCACTGGGTTAGTGTATGTGCGTGCCTGCGTGCGTGCGTGCATGTGTGTGTGTGTGTGTGTGTGTGTGTGTGTGTGTGTGTGTGTGTGCGTGTGCCTGGCTCAGCCCGCCCTGGGGGCGAGGCTGGCAAGGCATGTGGTGGTAGGGATCAAACCGTGGTCCTCTGCTCCTGCCTAAGCTTGTCTAAGCAGGTGTTTTAGACTGCTGAGCTATCTCGCCAGTCCCTGCTGAGCTATCTCGCTGGCCACCACTGGGTTCTATTTTAT
Source organism: Ctenomys sociabilis (assembly GCA_004027165.1). Taxonomy (NCBI): domain Eukaryota; kingdom Metazoa; phylum Chordata; class Mammalia; order Rodentia; family Ctenomyidae; genus Ctenomys; species Ctenomys sociabilis. The sequence goes on from PVKA01007979.1 coordinate 46,422, forward strand.
AGTATGTGAACACTTGCTAAATTTTTAAAAATGCATTATTATGAGAAGATAGCTCACTAATCACAAATATAGTTGTGCACAAACCTGTCCCTGCTAGGCCCAGCATCTAGGTTATCTTGGAGATGCTCTTCGTGGGCTATTTTGTCCTCTAAAAATGAGCTTCGCTTTCATGGTACTTGTACCACATGACGTTGGACTTAATCCCAGGCATGAGAAATAACATATTGTAGGGACTCTCAATTCTCCAAATTGTTCCAAATACTGCTCCAAATTGTTGATTGTATTTTTATTCATTTATATAGTTTTGTTTAGTAAGTAGTTAACTGGACTGGGTTTACACTCCGATGTTTTCGTAGCAACTAGCATCTCTCTAATCACACTGCACCCTTCCTGGGCTGCTTCTAGTTTAGGGTCAGCCAGAACGTGGGGCTCAGCCTCTAGTTCTCTGTTTGTTGGACTCCCTCCCTTGCTGGTCACCGAGGTTGCGTGTTATGGTTTGTGTCTAGCTGTCCCCCAAAAGCCTTTTGTAAATTCTGGGGCAGAGAAGGCTCCAGGAGCAGTGGGAGGCTTGAGGGGCAGAGCCAGAGAATTAGGGGGTGGCTTGAGGGAAGGGGCCAGAGAGGCTCGAACCTTTACATTGCTGGTGCATGGTGCCCCCAACTGAGGCCAGCGACCTCTCTGTGGTGCAGAGCCCGTCATCCTGGACAAGGAGGCACCCCAGCCTCTCCTCCGGACCCTGTCGCGAGGGCCGAGGTGTCTGCGATTGAGGCTACCTCAGCAGACAGATGTTTGGAGAAGACAGAGGCACGGACTCTCTCTCTTAAGTAAATAAGGCTCTGAGGTCTTGCTTCCTAATTCAGGCTGTTTGAAACTATGAAACCTCCAGTAACTGTGAACTAGATAAACCTTTCCTTGCTTCCTTCTTAGTGGTGGATATTTGTCCAGCAGTGAGAGAAGAGTAACTAAGACATTGCCCTAAACACTAAGCTCTGGGCATTCACATCTCCAGAAGAATTAAGATTCTTCTGCCCTGTGCAGCATAGACCGAGCCTGACCTCAGGCTAAGGCCCCATGCACCGAGGACTGATTGTGAGTCAGTTGCTTCTGCAAGTGTCCACTCTCCTCCGGAATCTGTTTGCTTGGATTCCTGTCCAGAACTTCAAGCCTGTTGGAGAGTGCAATGGAGTCTTTTCTTTTTATTTTTGTTTTGTTTCAGAGCTGATAATTGTTCCATGAGATGGGGAGGTAAGGAGGCCACAGAAGTACAACTTGGGTGTCAATGTTTAATATTTGAGCCTCTAAAGGAAAACTCAGTGTGGTGTCTTAAACATCAGGAAAGCAAACACGCATTTGCAACAGTTGTGTTTTCTATTGAACAAGATCCCAATTTTCTTTCATGAGTTTTGGGAGAAGTGTAAAAATTTTGTGGAATTTTTAATGAATAATTTATTATAATGTCTACACTTGAAACTATATAATTATGTACCGTTCAGCTGGTGCTGCAGTTACGGACATGTGGCCCTTACAGATCGACTAAGCTAAGTGATCCTGGTAAGCTTCTAATGTTACAGAGGAGAAATTGGAGCTCAGTGATGATGTGATTTAAACATTAGCACATAGCAACTATGGGTAGTTGAGCTTTGAAATTTTATTGTGTAATATGCAACTACATACAACTAATTCTGAATTATATCAGGCATATTTAACACCACAGAATTCACAAGCTCCTAGGACTCACAGGGAATTCTTGAATAATGTACATAGGACAAATGGTGCGACTTGAGAAGCATGAAGTTCTCTATTTTTCTAAAGATTTGTTTATTTATTTGGTGCAGGATCTTGCTACGCAGCTTAGACTCATCCTCCTGTCTCAGCCTCCCCAGAGCTGGGATTACAGGTATGCGTTACCATGCCTGCTTTCAGTGGCTGGCACTTCCTGCACAGGGTGTCTGGGCAGGCACAGCATGCACTACAGGGGACCAAACCTGGGTCCTTGAGCTTGCCAGGCAGGCACTTTGACGGCTGAGCTATCTCCCCAGCTCAAGAATCTTTTATGATTCTTAATATCTCTAAACAAAAGTATGCCCTACGATGTTTAATACAACATAAATATCTTTAAAAATCACTCATTCTTCCTCTTCTTCCTACTGCTGATACTTCTTTTTATTAATTGATCATACTCCAGAATTCAGGAGGATCCAGAAAAGCTAGCACTCTTACTCTTACTTTGGAATCTTTTATTTCTGTTCTTTTCAAGTAGGTTTAAGACCAAAGGCTTCCTGTTCTTCATCCCTCAGTACCCTTCTTTCTTCTCTTTTAGACAGACTTATATTTTTAATACAGTGGAGGGGAACTACCTGTAAAAGGACAAACAGTTAAGTATTCCAGATCTGTGGGGGAAAGTCTTGCTGTGAGTTTGTTTCTCCTGGGTTTTAATCCTTAAATATAAAAAAGGCACTTCTCTGAAAGGGTTGCACCAAAACAGGTATGGGCTACAGTTTGCCATCTTCTGTGTATTGGAAATTCCTACTGTATAATGTTGAAGAAATAAAAGAAAAAGTCTACGTGGAACACATTATAAATCATACTGTAGATATGTGCCATGTAATTACTAATGGAACTGACTATCCATTGTCATGTGGAGAGAAGCACAAGCAGCAAGGGACTTGAGTGGTGGTTAAGGTTTTATTTTGGTGGGGAGATGATCTAGAAAGTTCTGGATCATGCTAGAATCAACAGAATAAGAGATGATGTTTTTCAAATAGTAAGGCAAGATGTGACCACCTGTACCCTGAGCCAGAAAAGGTGGAAGAAACACCAATGCATGCGTTACTTCACTAGGTTTCTATGAAATTAACATTAGCAAAAAGAAACTGATTACTCTGGGGTTAGAGAAAATTGCTACAAGCAATCATCTTAATCATTTCTAGGCAAGAGTGCACCATAACTTTTAAAAATAGTTTTTAAATCTTTTATTTCTTTATTTATTTGGAAAAGTGTCTCACTACACAGCTTGGACTCATACTGATCCTCCCATCTGAGCGTCCCCAGTGCTGCGATTGTAGGCGTGTGGCAGTGGCTGGTACAGCGTACCACGGACTGAACCCAGGTCCTTCCGCTTGCCAGGCAGGTTTTTAAACCACCAAATTATTTCCCCAGCTGGATGTACTATAATTTGATATTTTCATAATTTGATGTTAATGTGTATCTTTTAGCAACTGAAATTCTTCTTTAGTTATTTTTCTAAACATTTATTACATACACTTTTAAATGAGTATTATAAACTTAAAGGTGAATGATTGATTGTTGCCTTTTGGTTATGTCTACATTTCAAAATACTTCATTCATCATAATTTTTTAGTTTACCTAAGAATTGGGTCTTATTCTATTCAGGGGCACTAACATTTATGACTGAAAACCTTAAAATGATACTTATTTTATTTTTCTTGTGAGTTTAGAATTATTCTCTTTTATGTTGCTGTTTATTAGTGCACAATGATTGCATGCACGGGGGAGTTGGTACAGGCGCGCACCACATCTTAAGCTTGTTTTTCACCGCTTCTTCCTCCTCAGCCCCCTCCACCACTTTCTTTCCTTCTTTTTCCCAAAAGCTCTGTTCCCCTTTCTTATTTGTCTACCTTTTCTTGCTCTTTATGTGTATTTTGAATTTCTCATGTAAGAAAAACATTTGATAAGTCTATCAGTCTGACTTCACTTAACATTATGGTCTTAAGGTACATGCAATGTCCTACAACTGCCTCAGATACACAGAAGGATTGTTCTCAGTGACGTGGGATATTCCTTAGAGCAGGGACTGAGGGAGCGCATCTTCATGACTCACTAGAGCAGCAGATCCCACAGGCCTGGCCTCCCACACTAGGCCATCGTGGCCACGCTGACAAACTGGCACTGCGCAGGCGCCAGGCCGCGAAACTGGCACTGCGCAGGCGCACTGAGTAGGTGCAAGAAGAACTGGGCTGGAGCGCCGGCTCCACTGTAATTTCATAATCTCTTCCAGTCATACCTAAAATGGAAGCAAATAATTAAAGAATAAGTATCATGCGTCACAAAACCATGCAAAGCACGTTGACTAACTAGCTTACTTACTTGATGGGAAGTGGGAAGCATTGAGTTTGTGGACGAGGACCAATGTAAGATTGGCACTTGAAGTTAAAAGTGGAGGGAAACCCCAGAACCCACTGCCAATCAGAGCGGGATGGGGAGCTTGCCAAGAAAACAACGCACACACACAGAGCTCAGCCTCAAAGCCTGTCCTGAGTCACACGACCTACTGACATTTCTCATGGGACTTGCTGACTTCTGTGACTAACACGGGGACTTTGAACACGACATGAGCAACAAAAGAAACTGCTTTTCAAATGTAGAATTCAAAAATAACTCAACTGGAGCAACTGGCAAACTTTCTGTCTTTATAAGAAAGGCACAAAAACGACAGGTCCAAAATCAGACTATACAAAGGGAAAAAAAAAAAAAAAAGACAAACTTTAGAGTTTGGAGGTAATATTTAAATCCCCTATCCCTTGCACCTAATTACCTGTGTGACTATATCCTACAAACTCCGTCTCCAACAGAGACTAGCAGTTGATACGTGTTCACTAAGCACTATGTGTCAGGTGCGTTTCTATCAGTGGGGGAAAGAGTGGAAAACTGAAAATGCCCTTCTTCTCATGGCACAAAGGGAGGTAGACAGAAACATATAAAGACACAAACATGTACCAAGTCAGTGGAGTACCATGAGGGAGAGAGGATGGATGGGTGGCACAGCAGGGGTACTCGGTCTTGGTTGTTAAAGGAGGCTGCTCTGGCAAAGGGGTATTTTCAACACAACCCTGAAGAGAGTTGGGCGTGGAAAACAATCCGAGGTCAAGGCCGAGCAGGGGACCTCGCCAAGCCTTGCAAGGACAGCACAATTGGGACATTTGAGGAAGAGTCTGGGGGCAGCACAGGTCTGGAATGGTTGAGCAGGAGGGCCGTGGGTGCATAGGGAGGGTGCCCCACATGAAAGGCCTGGAGGACCCTTGGGTTCTCTTCTGGGACCCAGGAAGCCAGTGGGACCTTGTCATTCCTCACCCTCATCCTAGCTAAGTAACCACTCCACCTTCATAGGCCAGTAGCTCTTGTGCCTCCTTTCTCATAAATGTTATTTTGCCACAATATTGAGTTTTCTCAAATCCACAATAGATCCTTATTCTTCTGTTAAAAATATCCCCCTACCCAGAATAAAACAAAGCAGAAACAAGAGGATACTTGGTCAAATCCCATGCAAGGCAGTCAGATGCATGGGTGAGAACCTCTGAGAAAGACTGATAGGGACACAGGCTTCTGGGACAGCTTGGTTGTGGGGCTGATTATGATAGCTGGACAGACGTTAGGTCTTGAATAGGGATGCAGTACCCTGGAATTAGAAAATGAGGTGGGCAGTATGTCTCCATATGGCCTGAATTTTGTCACTCCTAAAGATCTGCAATGCCCTATCCCCAAGAGCATTGAAATGTGGTGCCCTTAGGAGCCAGGACTGCTGCAGATGGATTAGGTCCATACGGATCGCACTGGGGTGAGGCGGGCTTTTAGCCCAACATGAGAAGTGTCCTTAGGAGAAGAATGAGAGACACAGAGTTAAGTCTCAGGGAAGGGCAGCCCGCTGGGGACAGAGGTTAGAGCACTGTGTCTACAAGCAAGGCCAGGCACCGTTAACAACACCAAAGCTGGAAAAGGCATGGAAGCACCTTCCCTGCCAAGAGCATAGCCCAGCAAGTATCTAGATCTCAGGCTACAGCCTACAAAACTGTGAGAAAATAGATTTCCATTGTATGAAGGGCTATGGTTCATTATAGCATTTACTGATTGCTATACCACATCCCTGGGAGGTGAGCACCCCTCGCATTGGCCCAGAGCGAGAAGCTCTTGGAATCAGGAGACAGCAGCACACAAGGCTGTCCTCTGGGGATCTGCCCAGGACACAGGACCCGTTCAGAACAGGAAGAATCAACACCCAGCTGTGATCACCTAGCAGTGTCTTCCACTGGCTGAAGAGAATGGGAAGCAGAGGACAACTGAAGCCCTTGACGTGTGTCCCAGGGCCACCACCAGGAGCTTAGAGTGGACAACACAGTAGACAGGATCTAGAAGGGCAAAGGGAACCACCCTCCCTGAGTCCCAGTCAGCTTACCTTTCCTGTCTCAGCTCTGTCTTTTCTTCACAGCATACATCTGACCAGACACCCAGGACTCCTGGCTGACCTGCGCTTGTGCTTGTTTTCCTTCCAGACACTGTCCTTGCCACTTTCTCCAGGGAAAACCTCTGACCCCATCTTCCAGTCCTTCCTGAAGCTATCTGTGATGCGCACTGCAGAAGCCACACGTACATCCCCCAAATCTGCCTGAAAGTCTAGTTAAGGATCTGTCTTCTCTATTTAATCTCAAAATTCCTCTGGGTTGGATTGAATTATATTCACTATTTATAAGCCTGAAGTGTACCAAAATGGTGTGCACAAGGTAGAGATTAATACATCGGATTACATCAGAAACAGTAATTTTAGTCTTGAAAGGAACCCTAGGATGCTCAGGTTTTCCCATTACACAAAAGTGAAAAGATGGCAGGTGATGGACCCAGGCCAAAGATGTCCCTTTTCTCCATCTCGTGCTTTTTCTCATGATGATGGAACAGATATGTTCACAGAACTAAGACTGACAGAGTCACATAAATGTCAGAAAAAGCTCAAATGTAAATCAATTCAGAATATGTCAATAAAAAGATACTTATGTGTGTTGAGAATTTTTGTAAGAAAATAAAAGCAGTATTTGACAAAATATTTTGAGCTTTTGGGCTGTATGAACACCACAGTGTTTGTGAAGCAGCTTGTGGTATTTAGCCTCCCTCAAAGGCAGCTGGGTTCCCCCATTCCAGCGTGGTGGCAGACTGTTGAGAGAAATAGATAAAATTATTTTCCATAATTTATAAATAAATACAACTAAAGCTGGTAAGACAGCTCAGCAGTCTAAGTGAGTTCTCAGGCAAGTCCAGGACCTGGGGTTCAACCCCTGGCACCACAGGCCAGGCTGGCCCTGCTCTGAGGCACACTGAGCTGGCCACTGGGTCTGTAATCCCAGCGCGGGGGAGGCTGAAAACGGGATAATCACTCTGCAGCTCAGACCTGTAGTGAGAGCCTGTACCAAACATATTTTTTAAAAAATAATAAATAAATACAATGGAATGGCTAAAGCTGCTGGCTTGGAATCTTCCAGAACAGTTGAACCCTCTTGCTCATTTTGTCAAACACAGTATCACTGGTTATTCTATGGCGCCCCTACAACAAATTGGCCAGTTCCTTGCCTGTGTTATCTGAAAAGACAAACTCTTGTTTGAGAAAAAAAAAAAAAAAAAAAAAAAAACCCATAAGGAAATGTGCTTTCTCTTCTTTTATTAAACTTCTTACTCCTGAAGCAACAGATACTGTCTGTACATTTTCAGTGATATCTTTCTGCTGGGGATAATTGAAAACCTGTAACAGTTATTGGACTTTTGCTTTTGCAGTGTTGTATTCAAGAGTTCCTAGGGCCCTTCTTAGATAAGACAGTTTGCTAGAGATGCTCACAGAAGTCAGGGAGGTGGCTGCCTTGCAGTTATGGTTTATTACAGTGAGAGGATGGGATATGCTGAGGAAAAGCAGAAGAGGACCAGGTCAGTGGCACAGGCAGGCAGGGCAGGCCAAGGAGCAGCCCAGCCATCCTCTGCTTGTGGAGTAACGGGGGCTCTCAAAAGCAATGTGCAGCCATCCACGACCACCTAGGAAGTTCCCCCAGGCCTCAGCAGCCCAGGCTTTCCTGGGGGTTGGTGATATGGACCACAAGCCGGCCTGCACAGGTGACCCTGGTCTCTAAGCCCTCCAGAGGGCAAGCTGATCCCACGGACCTCCTCGTAGGAGGTCTCTCTCCCACCACAGATGGCACCACAAACACAGGTAACAGCTGGCCTTGGGACCCATGAACAATTACTCCCCAGCAGGCCACGCCTGGGGCCACCTCCCCAGAGCCAGGGCAAGCATGAGCCTCCCTGGCCACTCAAGGTCGATGCGCGACTCTGGAGTGCCCTTCAGAGTGCTCCAAGGCTTCCTTCCAGAGATGGGCATCTCCAGCCGAGCTTTCTGCACAAGGTTTTAGGGTTCCAATCTGTAACCAAACTTGCCAGCCTTGTGCATCAGCTACTTTTCATGGAGTCCTCAGGCCAAAGGAACCTGCTCACAGTCGCTTGGCCCAGGCAATGGAACAATGGCAGTTTGCAAAGCACATGACAGGACTTACTGTGACCCCCTGAGCATTTCAGTACCCATGGCAAGTGAGTTTGTTAAAGTTCTTCGGGGGAGCCTGCCACAGATGGGAAGCCACAGCTCTGGATAAGGCTTCTGTCACTACGCAGAGGCATTATTTCACTGCTTATTTTCTTTGAAACTTTTGTTGGGGTCTAAATAAATCCACAATGCTTGGTACTAGACTTCCATGCATGCAGGTAGCATCTGTCCTGGGCAGTACAAAGTATGTTACAGATGCAACAGTATTAACAGTACAGGAAAAATGGCAATAAAAATCACTCTTTCAACAAATCAGCAAATTAAAATTTCCAGAGCCTGACAGTGACCTAAGAGATGTTCAAGAAATGTTTGTTGAAGTGAATTCTAACAAGGAAAGGAGCACTGGCTTACCTTACTTTGTCATGGGTATAGGTGTAAGGAAGGCCAACATTTCAGCTATTTCTCTGATCATGGGAAGAAATTGTTTCACTATTAAACAAAACAAAACACCTTGCCATCCTATTATAAAAACAAAACTAGAGAACCTGTACTATGTATTTAAAATTATTAACTATGTCTGAGTTTATGTATTAGAATGCTATCACACTAGAGGGGTGTATCAGTGCTCACTGCAGAAACAGATTGAGCATGAGGTCTACAAATACGTAAGGATTGGTAAAATTGGCGCACCTTCGCCGCCCACAGGTGGGCGGATGGGAGAGCGCAGAGGGCGCCTGTGCACTGCTGACCCAGCAGCCCCAAGAATGCAGCCCAAGCTAGGAGCTCATTGCAGCATCCTGTGTGAGTCTGTGTCAGGAAGCCGAAGGTCTGCACTCCAGGCTGAAGAGTCTCCACTGGAAGCCAGGCGATGGTGTTCAAGGAGAAAGGGGAGAACTGGTCTCCTCTGAAGGAGCAGAAGCAAACTTCCTTCTTCCCTTTCCTTCCTTCCAGGCCATAAGACCATTTGTTGCTGTCACTCACACCCAGGGCGGGTCTGTATCTTCAAACACAGATGCCCTGGGCCACACCCAGAACTTCACTGATCCATTAGTGGGCCGTTTCTTACTCAAGCTGACGAAACAGCTAACTCCAGGGGTTTCCCCTTCAGGAAAATGAAAACAGATGAGGCATCACAGAGAACAATGGTAAAGTATACCGCCCAAGAGCCACTGGATTTGTACTTTCTCCTTCTCTTTAAAACATTGTTCATGGGGCCAGCAGGATAGCTCAGCAGACTAAATATGCTTGCTTAGGCAGAGCACAGCAGTGTGTGTCCTCCTGGCAATGCCCTTCCGTCCCAGCCCATGGGGTGGGCAGAGACTGGGCGTGGTGGTACGCGCCTGAAATCTCAGCACTTGAGAAGCTGAAAACAGGAGAATCACTGAGTCCGATGTATGTAACGAGACCCTGAAGACCCTGCCCTAAATATAAAAAATAAAAAAATAAAACATTACCCATGGATTTTTAATAAAGAAAAACCTCAGGACCTGTAACATAGCTCAGTGGACTAAAGCGCCTGCTTAGGCAAGCGTAGACAAGCACAGAGACTGCGGTGCTATCCCTGCTGCCACATGCTGCACCAGCCCTGCCCCCACCCCCAAGGGCGGGCTGAGCAGGCCAGAATCCAGGTGTGGTGGTGCACACCTATAACCCCAGGGCTGGGGAGGTTGAGGCAGGAGGATCATTATGAGTCTGAGCTCCACTATGAGACCCTGCAACAACCAAATACATTAAAAAGAATAAAGAAAACATTCTTTGACTAGGGAAGTACACTCTGTCAAATCTACAACATGGATAGGATTATGAAATGGTGCTAAATTTCTGTGAGAACCTATGCTGAAAGCTTTCTAAGTATATCAACTTTTTTCTCCAAAAAGTTGATTTTTAGCACATTATCCTATGGTACATTAGGAATGTACACAGTGGTTACGTTTGATGTTAATACATATTAATCATAGTAGTATGTAGGTTATTAAAATCATAAATTATCTAATATAATGGAAATGCTTGAATTATGACATTAGGCACAATAGGACACAGTCAGGAAAAGTATAGCATAGCAGAAAATCCACCTCACACACTGTATTTCAGCTTCTTAGTTGCCCAGGTGATAGTTCTGATTCTAGTTCCAGTGGCTTCTGCCTCCTAGAAAGGGCTGGTTACTGTGATGCGTAGCTGATCGCTATGGTGATGTATTACTATTAGTATTATTTGTGGTAGCACCAGAGATTGAACTCAGGCCCTTGCGCTTGCCAGGCAAGTGCTTATTCTACTAAGCCATCTCCCCAGCCCCTTAGCTGGTCACTATGGTGCATACTGTCAGAACCAGTCCCCAGTGGACAGGCTACTTTGCCTCTCTACTTCCTGCTTGCTTATCCTAGATAAGCCCTAGACTGCCAGAGATGAGGACCTGGTACTCTAGGAATGATCCGGATCAGGTGCATTGTTGTAAAGAAATCTGCCTCCAAATCCTTGGGTCATTTTAGTGGTTTTGCTTGCTGTTGCAACAGCATTAAAATTTCTTATTATGCACACAGATGCAATGCCAGTATTAAACCTATTAATGTGGGAAAGGGGTGTCGTGGCTATTTGGGGCAGCGGAGGACAGAGTCTCTTCCTTCCTCTCTCCATCTTGCCTTTTGTTACTTTTAAAATGTGAACAAATTCTTCTGTTTATTCTTCCTGTTAACTTGATGTCCAGGATAAGGCCCAGAGTAACAGAAAAGGTAACACTGAGGAATGACCAAAAGCCACTGCCATTTCTGTAGCATGGCCCTCAGGCTGAAGCTTCCTTTCAAGAAGGCAGAGTTCATTGTGGATTAAAATGTGATGGAATGAAACTGGAGCAGGAAAAGAAAGAAAAGAATAACTTGGTGTTATTCACTAAGCAGAATTTTTGGAACAGTTATGACTTTCCATCAACCCTTTCTAAGGATAAGCATCCTTTCAAGAGAAAACAATCGAGCAGCACAACCATCAGTGGTGCTCGCCATGCATAGGGAAGCTGAAGACAGAATCAACTGCCCACCCGTGCACCTCATTTCCATATTGCTGGGTCCTGGGGTCCCAGGCTGCATGAAGAGTGTGGGGCCTGGATGTGGGTGAAGGTGGGGATGAGAGCCACGTGGTGCTACCGTCACGGAGCAGAAGGCCCCAGAGGGAAGAAACACAGCAAAAAGGGGCTGTCTTTCATGACAAAGACATGGGCAGCCAGCGGGAGTCCCAGTGGCTTCCTCTATTTGGGTGAGTGGCCAATAGAGCCAGGTCTGGTGAGCTGGACCCCAGGGATGGACAACAGGATGGCCATGCTGCAAGATCAAGTCCTTGGAACCCATGTGTCAAGTGGACGAGAAGAGGGATTTGACTGTATACATGATGGGGACAAACCTTTTGTTTTTCAGGCATCCACTGTTTTCTTGTCTTTTTCTCAGCCTGTGTTAGGGGCAGATCATTTCTCCTGTCAGGATAAAGCAGGCACACGCACAAGGGCTTCTCGCCCTTGCCTAGAAAACAAGAAGCACTCCAGTGTGATTCAAGAAACAGCAGTTACCACAGAACCTTTTAGCCAGGTGGGGAAAAGTCCCTGAGAAGTGTTGAACCTTCCAACGTAGAGTCCTCCATTCTAGGGTCAGATTGATGCCAGCCACAGCTTTCAGAGTCGTGGAATTTAGTGCCCCGGGCCCAAGGATGGGCTGCTCACCTGTGCCCGCTTTTGTCCAGCCAGGGATCTCTGCAGCATTTGCAGATATCTGACAACAGCCCAGCAGCAGCCTCAAGACAGCACTACCAGCTGCAGCAGCTGCAGCAGTAGCAGCACTTTTTCACACTTCCAGCTCTTTCCTGTCACATGAATGTGTACACTGAATTCCTTCTCATAATAATAATAATAATAATAATAATAATAATAATAATAATAATAAAGGCTTTGTCTCCCCAGGAGGTTCTTCGTGGGTTGAGAGAACTACAGCGCCCACCCGTGTCTCAGGACTCACATGTCCTGTGAGGTCCAGGCAGATCCGTGCACGGTTAGCTGCAGCTTGAGGCGCAGCCCTGGGAGCCTCCAGAGGCTGGCGGGTCAAGCACAGGGTCAGTGCTGCACCGCGACCACCGGGTCGCCCGCTCGCCCAGGGGGCTCCCTTCGCTGCCCGCAGACGGGCAGAAAGAAACGTTTCCTAAACACCAACAAAGCCATTTCCGGAGAGACTGGGGAGGGACAGGGAGGGGACACAGATCCCGGCCGAGCTCCCTGGATGGAACAGGTTCCTCGGTGCGTGTGTGCGGAGCGTGAGCGCGGGCTCGCGGCGGGGGCCGGGCGGACGGTCGGACAGTCAGACAGACCGAGGGCCGGACGGACAGCGGGGCGAGCCGCATCCCCTCGGCCTGGAGTCGGGGCAGCGGCACGGCTGGGGCCTCTGGGTCGGGGGCCAGGGGCTTGGCTCGGCTAGGACTGCGCCTGCTGCGGCCTGCGGGGGGCGCCGGGCCGGGCCGGAGGGGGCGGAGCGAGCCAGGGCGCGGGGCGCGGGGCGCGGGCGCGGGGGCGGGGCGGGCGCGGCCCACGCGCCGCCGCGGACCCGGAAGCAGAAGCGCGTGGGCCGCGGACCCGCGCTGTCCGCGCGCGCGGCGCCGGCTGGGTCCCGGCGGATGGGCCCGGGGGCGCGGGCCTCGGGCGATGGGCGAGGAGCGCGGGCCGCGGGAGGGCGGCGCCGGGCGCCCCGCGTTCTGCTCCGTGTACTGCGTGGAGAGCGAGCTGCCCCGCGGCCCCGCCGCCGCCCCGTCCCCGCCGCGCCGCGCCAGCTCCCCGGCCTCACTGCCCAGCCCGCGGACCCCGGGCCCCGACGGCTCGGAGCGGGGCGGCCCCACGGCGCCAGAGCCCCTTCCCGGGCCCGGCCTGGGCAGGGGCGTGGGGCCCCTGGCGCCCCTCTCGGTGCTCCTGTGCCGGGTGTGCCTGGAAGACAAGCCCATCGAGCCCTTGCCCTGCTGCAAGAAGGCCGTGTGCGCCGAGTGCCTCCAAGTCTACCTGAGCGCGCAGGTAGGGACCCGCGCCCCCGCCCCGCCCCAGGCCCTGCCGGCCCCCCGGGCCTGTAGAGCCCAGCACTCACTCGGAAGGCCTGACCCGCGCCTCTCTCCTGCGTTACTAAACGCGTTTGGTCCGCACTGGTTCGCCCGGCTGGAATTTGACTCTGTTAAGGGGCTAGGGTTTAGGTCGCCCTGTGCTTGACTTCCACCAGATTTCAAGCAGGAGCTTGCTTGAAGCAGCTCGGCAGCGGGCTGCCTCATGGGCCTGGAATCCCAGAAGCTAACAGACATCGGGCATGAGATAAATATTTACGGAGCGAAGAGTGCAATCCCGTGATTCTGGATTTTTAAAATTTGTTTTCTTTCTGTGTTCCAGAAAAGCGAAAAAACATTCCGTGGTTCTGGCCCACTTCTCAGTTTGCCTTTTCAGGAATAGAGTTGGAGTTCTTCGCTCCACTCCACGTTGAAGGCCAGCCCAGACCTTTATTTCTTTAAGAGAGAAACAAAACAAAAAGAGTAAAAGATCGTGCAGGGAGACACAGAGGTTTCACCAAAGCGGTGCTCTGGAACTTTCCTCCTAGCCCTCCCGCGGGAGACCTCGTTGTTTTTTTTTTTTTGTTTGTTTGTTTGTTTTTTTTTTTTTTTTTTTTTTTTTTTTTCTTGGAAAGCTTGAGAAACCAGCCTCCCACCCCCGGTGAGGTCCACCGCAGCGTCGCGGCCCTGTTTGGGCTTTGACGTCGCTGCTAGTGTTCTGCGCTGTCCCTTGTGCCCTTCGATCCCCTGGCCCAGAGTCCTAGGCCGGTTCATCGTTCAGAACCCCCGGGGGCCAGGTGCCAGCTCCCAGGAAGCCTGACCTCATGCTGAGGCCCTGCCTGGAGACTTTCAGTACTGCCTCTGTGGCTTACGTGCGTGCGCGGAGGCTGTTCTACGTGTCTGTCTGGCTGGCTGTCTGGGTAGTGTCTTTCGATCCAAATCCGGTCCTTGCCAGTGTAGGGTTAATCACTTGGCAGGCTGCAGTGAAGCGAGCTGGGCTGCACGCAGTGGGGCTCCTGGGTGCTTTGTGGTTGACCTAAACTGGCGCCCAGACTGAAAGTGTGTACTAGGCACAGATAAACTTAGGATGGGACATTACAGGAACAATCACTGTGCTCAGATCGCGGAGCTTACTGCTCAGGAGAGACGCTGATGTATTTCAGGCTTTGTCCACAAACGGACCCCTCGGAACAGAAGGACTGTCTGCAGCTTGTGGTGGGCATTTTTGTGACATCACCATCAGGCAGATAGTGCCGCCCTCCCCGAGTGGGCGTGGGACATGTGGGCCATGCTCTAAAGTCATGACGAAAGCAGATGTGTACAGAGTAGTATGTAAAAGCAAACAGTAGCAGCGCCTTGTAGCCCTGAGAGGTTAAATACTGGTTAGGGTTACCAGTGGGTTTGCAAGCTCCAGGAAGAAACTGTTTCCTGAGACTTCAACCCCCAGCTCCATTTCCCTGAGGTAGGCTCTTTCCGAGAGCAGTTTTGTTTTCTTCCCTTTGCCTAGGTGCCTTTCATTAGTTTTAGGAAGTTAGCGTTTGAACCTGTAATAAAAAGAGGAGAAGCCAGTGTGCTGGTACATCCCAGCATTCGGGAGGCTGAGGCAGGAGGGTCATTTTGATTTTGAGACCAGCCTGGGCTGCAAAGTGAGCTTAAGTCTGGCCTGAACTGCATATGGAGACCCTGTCTCAAAAAGAAAAACAAAAAAAAAAAAAAAAAAAAGAAAAAGGAAATTGGAGAGGAATACATACAATACATAGCAAGGAAAGTTAAACATCCTGCAGTGTTTTGACATGGATATTCCTGATTTTCTCCCCAAACATTGGACAGAACTTCCAATAAAGAAAAAAAAAAAAAAAATTTAGAAAAGGACAACTTCAGTGCAGAATGCCAGACATGCTTCCATCCAGGGGTTTCTGCACTCGGCCAGCCTGTCCCAGTCCCCACACTGAGTGTCTGTATTCAGATCTCACCTGTGTGGGGAGCTTCACCCACACACCCATCTCTCTTCTTGCTTTTGACTTTTCCTGAGCTGAGCCGCTCTCGTACCCAATGGGGGACAGGCAGGCACCAGCAGGATTGTTTTGTACCCAGGTAGTGTCTGGCAGCTAGGAGAAGTGCAGCCAGAAGCGACTGACAGGGAAGAACCCGAGATGGCTAGGACCCCAGGGTGGGAAAGGTGTCGCGCTTCAGCACTGTATCTACTCTGAGCTGCATGTTTAGGACAAAAACTTAAAGCAGACCAAAAAAAAAAAAAAAAAAAAAAAAAGGTCAGGGCTGGCCAAATAGCTCAGCAGACTAAAAGACTAAAGCACCTACTTAAGCAGAGCACAGGGACTGGGTTCGATTCCCAGCCCTCAGTGCCAACACCACACTAAGACTGTGATTGAGACTGGTCATGGTGGCATGTGCCTATAATCCCAGCACTTGGGAGGCTGAAAACAGGCGAATCACAATGAGTCTGATCTGTGTAGTGTAGACCCTATGCTAAACACACACACACACACACACACACACACACACACACTAATAGGTTTGTTAAGTTTGCTTTTCAATTGGAATTAAGAGTTTGGATATATTTTCGTGGCTTACAAAATACTAGTTTTTCTTTGGCTGCATGGAACCATAGGTTATGTCAGAAACGTTTCTGGTCTGATCTGGCCCTTCCTTGCTAAGGCCTCTTCCACTTGGTGTCATGTTCCCTGTGGCTTAATTTGGTGCCTTGATTTCCTCATCAGTGAAAAGTAATTGTGGGGCAGTGATCCCGAGTAACCCGGCTGCCCTGGAGCAGAGTGACATTTAACCACGTGTTTGTTTTGTTGCTTTTCTGGACCAGGTCAAAAAAATGTAGAGACTGCTCTCTTCCCTGTCTTTCAAGAGTTTTTGAAGAGCCTTCTCTTGTGAGCTTTTGAAGAAAATTTGGGCCAGAGAGATGGCTCAACAGCTTAAATACCTGCCTGGCAAGCGCAAGGTCCTGAGTTTGATCCCATACCAAAAAGAAAAAGGAAAAAAAAAGAAGAAAAATGATATACTGAAAAACATACTGTGACTTTTTTTTTTCACTGTTCTTTTGAGTTTGTGCCATATACTTAGTACATTATTTCATATCATTTAAGGTAACAAAACATTGTCTTTATTAAGCAGTGTATACTAACTAGCATTGAAAATGCAAAATAAATGTGAGTTGGAATATTGCCTGGTTAAGTGAACATTCTTGTAAAAGGCAATGCTGAGTTCTTTGAAAGAAGAGAGGAAGGCAGAATCTCCGATGGTGAACCGTGTGTCCCTTCAGGCCAGGATCTGAAGAGCTAGCAGGGAGCAGGAGGTGGGTGGTGAGCATTCAGCTCAGACCGGAGAGCCCAGGGACAGCCCACGCAGCTCCTTCTTGCCTCAGTACAGCATGGCTCTTCCCCACTTAACTCTGAGTGGGGCAGGGGCATCTTTCTTGGTGACTCAATGGTGACTTCCTGGTGACCACCCCAGGGGAGGCCTGCATCAGAAGACTGGAGCTCTGAGCAGCCATGCTAGGTGTGAGAGACTCCCGTGCCTCCTGATGATGGGATCATGGTGGTGGACGCTGCAGGGGTCTGAACATCCCTCGTGCTGTGTGTGAGTGCATTTCCAACAAGCAGAGTCCGCCGGGCTCCCTGCAGTTCCAGGAGCAGCTACAGCTCCTGCCAGGGCTGGCCTTCTCAGCCGGCTTGGCCTTTCCTGTCTGCTCCTAGGGACAGAGATTATGTGTTGCCCTTTTGCCTCACAGAACTTTAAAGTTATTTCAGAAATTCTCTGCAAGTACATTTCCATTGTGATTTTGATTTAGGTAGAGAAATGTTACAAATATGATAGACCAATACTGCACACTTTGGCTAAAGAAGGGAGTGAAAGCTGCTGACGGGCTTGCTGAAGGTGGCAGCTGTTGCATTCCTTCAGCACTCTGCTTGGTCACCCCAGGGTCTCGCCTGTGTGCGTGACGCAGACTGTGCGCACCTGTCCAGTGAATATTAATAGAGACCCAGGCACATTTCTGCTACCAGTTGCAAGCAGAACAGCTGCTAGAGGGTCAGGCCGCAAGTGACTGCTGTGGCACTCATTCTCAGGCGGAGGCCTGAGGGTGAAACTCGAAATCCTAGTCTTGAACTCTTAAGCCATCCAGTTCTTCTGGGTAAAAAGATTTTTTCTCCTCATAAGCCTTAAACAACCTGAATATTTTTAGGAGCCATCTGGTTCAGTGTGGAGCTTGAATGCTGTTGTCTTCACTCAGGTGAAGTTACAGCTTCTATCTTGCTGCGTGTGATCTTGGTAGTCCCGAAGGTGTGAAGAATGACATAAAGCTGAAATCTATTTCATACTCACTCTACAAATTTTAGAAGTGAGAATTAAGGCAGTGTAAGCTCCTGCTTTTTGTGCATCTGGGAGATGCAGCACTATTTGATTTCATGCCTTCCTGATTCACACTTCTATATTCCTCTTACATTCTGTGCTTCCTTTTGCTTTCTTAGCTTCTTCCTTTTTCTGTCCCTCTTGGCCATCTGATCTTCACAGTATTGCATTTGTAAGGAGGAATTCCCTGTGCAGTACTGAGTCCCAGGGGCCAGCAGGTCCTGGCCCTCCCATTGCTCAGATCCTCCTCTCTTCAGATCTGGCTCTCAGATCTGAGGTTACAGGGAGAAACCTGCACCAGCCTCAAAGGTCTCTACTGACCATATGAGGACCCCTCCCCTTCGGCATTACCCAGTGCTACTTTCTTCTGGGAGCAAAGCTCTACTTTTGTACTTGAAAGCGCTTGCCTTACTTCGCCAGGAGAGACGCAGGGAGTCTTGAGCCTGCACTCCCTGCTTTTTCTTAAGAGTCTGTGATGCCCAATACAAACAGGTAGCTTCTTACCACTGGCTTCTGCACTTATTAATATACCATTTATCACTTAAACATTTACTGGGGACAAGTTTACCAAGCACTGGAGATACTTTATAGATATATTAAATACCATCAAGGAGTTATCTTACAGATTTGTAGGTATTTTTTTCCAGATTTATGTTTTTAAAAAGTGTTATTACATTTTATATTTACAGATCTTTGTCTCTTCCACATCCTTTCTGCAAGATTTTTATTAAACAGTACTGGGGGGCAGGCCAAATAGCTCAGCGGATTAAAGTGCCTGCAAGCATACCTGCCTTGCTTGCCCTGGGGCATACTGAGACGGCAATTGAGACTGGGTGTGGTGGCATGCACCTACAATCCCAGCTCTTGGGAGACTGTAAACAGGAGAATTACTAATCTAGAGTCTAATCTAGGAGTAAGACCCTGAACACCCAGTAGACCCTTCCCTAAAATACAAAAAAAAAAAAAAAAATACATAAATAAATAAATAAGCAAACATACAGTACTGGGATACCCACTGACATTTTATTAACAGAGTACTGGGCTTCCTATTATGTTGAATCCAACAAAATATTTATCTCCTTAATTTAAAAGAAAATATACTTCTGCTAAGTTCATTTTGGATCTCGATGACAGTGTGGCAAATCTTAAAAGTAATAATGTTTCTGGGCAGTGGGGTGCTGTAGATTAACCTCAGAGGCTCAAACACGTGAACTAAGCATGTTCTGCGCCTCTGAGCTAGCCCTGCAACCCCTAGAGTCACAATTTTTAAAACATTCTTTTGTTCAAATTTATATTGTCAGAATTTTATATAATAAACTAAAACGAACCTTCTCAAATTAAGCTCTGTCTCAAAATAAAAATTCAGGGTCTATGGGAAAAAAGCTTATATCATGCCTTCCCTGTCAACTTTATCTGTTTTATTTCCTGTATCAATTTTGGGATCGTTAGTTGTACCTGAATTTGTACATATCTAGCAACTAACCACTTACTGAACATCTAACCCTTATTATACATAATTTATTATCTAATTCTAATTTATATGTGTGCTAAATATTTGTTGTAGAATCTAGCACTATTGTAGGTGTTGGCACAGGAAGAATTGAAATAGACAAAGGCCCTGGCCTTGCCGAATTTGCCTGCCAGTCTGTGATGGAAACAAGATAACATAAGTAAATTATTGAGTATATTAGAGATAAGGAGGGAGAAAGAAAAATGGGAAGGGTGCTAGGAAACCCTCATGAAGGCATCATTCTTGGTGCACTCACGGTTCTGAAGATGGAGCTGTCTGAGGGTTTCTCTTAGAAGATAATTTGTCAGGAATTTTACAATGGAGCGAGGACACAGACCATGTGGCTGTTACAAAGAATAGCGAATACAGAGTTCTGGACACAAGAGGGTCCAGTGGGGAGAGTTCACCTGAAGCCACAGGTAGGTGTAGGTGAGAAGATGGTGACAGAAGGGGTGCACTGAGCTGGGTAGGCAGATGCAAGGCTGTCCAGAATCTGCATTTCCTGTGTGAGAGGGGAAGGCAGGCGCAGTTCTGAGCACAAGAGCAGAGTAGCCGTGTATGGCTGACTTGGACAGGGAATGTCCGTCATCTTGTGGAGAATCCATTGTAGGAGTTGGGGAAGTGGAAGGAGGAGGTAGAGGACTGCGATAGCATACTCATGGAGAAGTGATGCAGTGCAGATGGGGCCCTGGAGTTTGCGTGGTTTGGGCTCTTTCAGCCATGCACACAGCTTGCAGTTAGGGACATTGGGCAAGGGATGGTTGTGGGACTTGGGCTACGGCGTGACTCGGGCTCTGAGAGGGACCAATTGAAAGAATGGAGTTGCCCTTCAAGAAGAATAGCAATGGTGTGGGAAGAGTGGGTTGAGAGAATGCGGCATATGCCAGGCTGCTTACACATTCCTGAAGGGGTAGAATAGGAAGTTAGCATCCTGCTTGCAGAAGAGTGATATAGTAGCAGCTGTCAATGGAGACTCAGTGGCTCTAGCACCAGGGAGTCTTGGTGAGGTCACCTTGCAGGAGGTGGTGAGAGGGAGGGCTAAGGGTTGAATCTGAGCTGTACGGAGTCTGAGACCTATGAAGGAAGCAGCCAGGGCAGTCAGACAGGAGGAGAACGGAGGCACACAGAAGGCACATGGTGACAGAGTCCCAAAAGGAAAGGACATCTTCCATGCCTAGTGTTTATGAGTTCCAGCAAGGTGAAGGCTGAGGTGGACCAGCAGATTTCCCAACGAGATGCTACTGGTAGCCACCAGCCCCCCTGTTTGTGTTGTAGCTGTGGTGCTGGTCTTCGCAGTGGAGTGGGTTCCAGAGAATGGGAACAGCTCCATTCTGGTACCAAGTAGTGGGCATGGGAAGACACTGAAGATTAGAGAGCCTCAGTGTCCTCCTCCAAAGCCAGGAAATGTCGTGAGTGAGAGCTGAAGGCAGGTCCATTTTAAAATCCATGGGTTTTTCTATTCTTTAAATCTATTATCTTCTGTGCAGGATCCTGACATTCCTTCTCATTTCAGTTAAGGTTTGTGTTGTACAAAATTGCAAATCTTCCTATCCAAGAGACAAAAGAAACTTAATTACATGTTCTGAGGAAGTAGAAGGCTCTTCCTCAGGCTTAGATACAGAGAAAGATTTGTATCAACTCAGCCAGCCTCACCACCCTGTGGGAAAATCAGAGGAATTTAGTCTAGAAAAGCCTTGGCTTGAGGGCTTGGGTCACTTGCATGTAGTGTTTTCTGTCCAACTTGCTGGTCATGACTTCTGCTTCTGTGTGAGCCTTCTCTGATCTTACCATGCCTCAGTGCTGGTGTCTACCTTACAGCTGTTGTACACTGTTTCTCTTGTCACATGACATATGTTTCATGGGGCTATTTCTTTTCCTTCCATGGGTTGCAATAACACCTACCGTCCCCTGAGGATTCGTGAGCTCCATTTCCAGCCCCACCATGCTGCTTTGCTGCCTTGAGTCTGCCTCTCTTCTGGGCCGTTCTAGCCATATAGCTCTCTGCAGATCCCCAGAACTTAAGTTTCTCAAACAAGTTGTGCTCGTCTTCCTTTGCAGACTCCCATAGCCATAGATCTCTTCCAGGCTTTCCTGTTTCCATCAGATGGACCCAGGTCAGGAACTGGAGGCTATCACTGAGATTTTCTTCCCATCATCTTTTTTTTTTGGGTGCGGAACTGGGGATTGAACTCAGGCCCTTGGGCTTCTCAGGGAAGCACTTATTCTACTGAGCCATGTCCCTAGCCCCTCCTCCCACCATCTTATCCTTCCATATGAACACTCTAAAGCAAGGTGGGCCTCTCCCGGCCTCTCTCCGTTGCTGCTGCCCTTCACCTGCCCGAGCCACACATTTCTGGGTTCTAGCTTGCTTCCTCTTTGGTCCCAGTGCCATCTTGACAGTCTTCACCAGTTCCCTGCCTGTCCCAGAGTTCTTTACAAAATGCAAGACTGCTCTCGGTGCTTCTCTGGCTTGTAGAGTAGCAGGTGAGTGTGTAGGCCGTTGCACGTCTCCTGGTGGACCTGGCTCTTCTGTGCCCACCCCGTTTAGTTGTTGTAGGCACTCCTGCAGCCTGCAGCTGTGTTATGCTTCCTTTTGTTCTCTGAACACCATGCAAGACTCCTAGCCATGCACTTTGGTTTTGTAGCATAAACTTCTCCTCTGAAACTCTCTCTCCTGTCTGTGCCAACTGTATATCTCTTTGATACCTCTACCTTCCTTGGGTCTCCGCTCAGACATTCTGTGAGATTCTAACTCTGGAGACTGGATTAAACATCCTCCTTGTATTCTTTTTTTGAGGGGAAGGGGGTAGCAGGAATCGAACTCAGGACCCTATGCTTGCCAGGCAGGTGCTTGTGCCGTGAGCTCTGTCCCTGGCCCCTTCCTGTATTCCCTGATAACCCTCTTTACCTGAGGTGTTCCAGCAATACAGAAATCTTGCTGTAACATTCTACCTAAGCAGGACCTCACCCCCTTGCGCTCTTGTGTCTTGGTGCCATGAGTGCATATCCTCGGCTTCCTGTTCCCAGGGACACCCAAAGTGCCATGGCTGAGTGACCACGTGCTGAAGCCTTTGAATAAACCTTTCTTCCTCACAAGAGGACTGTCCTATGTGCTTGTCATAGTGACAGAGAGCTGACACACACATTCTCAGTATGATCTTTTAAACACTCTTTTCCATTTATACTGGTCCGTGTGTGCAGCGCCCCGTGTGCCCGCTCCTCATGTGGAGTTGGGTGCATTCCTCAGACACCTTCACGCCTTTCTTTACCCCATTCCCTCTGCCCCACCCCCTCCCTGAACCTCTTGCTCTCTTCCCTTTGAGGAAGATCCCATTGTGTCAGGATCTGCTGTCCCTCCGGTCCTTCCTGTGGCCCTCCCGGTGCCTCATGGTCCTCAGCCTCCAGTTCTCAGTCCCGACTTCTCTGCAGTCAAGTCCCTGCTGCCCGGCTGCCCGCTGTACCTCGTGGAGGGCTGTGCTCGGTCAGCACTGTCTTGGCCGTGTTCTGGGACCATTGCTGTCTGCTGCATTCTCGTGACCGCTCCTTCCCTGTGTTGCTTTCAGGCTGCTACCTCACACAGAGCTGAGCAGGGGTGTGCTCAGCAAGCGTTGGGTACAGCCTGGGAGAAGACTGAAAATAAGCTGGGAGCTGTGGGCGGTGGCAAAGTCAGGCAAGGAGTCGAAGCTGAGCTTTGGAGGTCGTGCTGCGAGAACATGTGTAAGCTGAATGTGGTGAAGTATCACCCCGAGGTGAAATATTTACCCACAGCACTCAACCTGTGCCCATCTGTCCGGAGTTTCTCCTCTTCTGTCTGCTCTGCCAAGCTGGCACACTCCAGTGGATTCCAGGGACCCGAGGCAGACATTTCCGCTTGCCTCTGACACTGAGTCAGGCCCACAGCTGGCTTTCTCCTGTGGTGGGGCCTGGTCCGAAGCAGCAGCCTAGTGCTTGAAACAGGGCAGGGGCCTGCCTGCATCTGCACCACAGGCTCGGGGCTGCTGACCTGGACAGTGGCTTCCCCAAGGCCAGCATCCCATGAGACCAGTGGAGGGGATACCATGCTTTCCACCCTCCCCTCGAAGTCCCTCAGCATCCTTAGGCAGAGTGGTCCCAAGCCCGCCCAGGCTCGGGGGTTACAGATGTAGCCTTCTGGGTGTGTGTATATGTCAAAAGATAGGGAGCCCTGTACTAAGACTACGCTACTTCAGACACAACTCATGAATGGAGTGAATTTAGGGAGCAAAGCTTTGGAGCCTGAATTTTAGTCTATTTCTAAAATATTTTTCATGCCTTTTCAGACTTTTAATTAAATATTAAAAGGTCATGTCTTTGCACTACTTAATATACGTTAGTGTTGTGGTTTTGAGCTTATCTTTGAATCATTTAGTAAGTATTCCCTTCATTGTAAGCCAAGTTTATAAAAAAGCTATTCTCTTTTAAAAAACTACATATTTTAGATTCTGTCATAGTTACCGAAATATGCTAAGGTCAGGATCAGTTTGTGATTATTTTGATTATTTAGCTTTGATTGAAATTATTCTGCATATTATAATTTCTTTTCCATTTTATCAGGCCAGGGAGATAGCTCAGTAGCATAAGTGCTTGCCTGGCAAGCACAAGGGCCTGAGTTCAATCCCCGGTTCCACCAAAAAAAAGGTACATGAGTACCAAGTCCCCACATGAATATAATCATTACATAACACACATGTGTTCCATTATATCAAAATTTCATTAGGGGATTAAATACCATTTGAAAAATTAGCACATCTTTTGGGATTAAAAAACAGTTCACGTCACAGATTTCTTTTGCAGTGCGGTCATGACCTATATAGAAGAAATGTTGTATTCAGGGAAATTGTTGGATTAACTAGTTTCGCTAATCTTTTTTTATTCTAACTAATCTTTATGAAAGATTGGCCCACTGTTGGATTTTTACACTGTATTCTTTGTGTGAATGATTTATTGTAACTGCTTCCTAAGTCAGTAGCAGTTGCATTTCCAGAATCAGGTACGTTCAACTCAGATATTTCTACCTGGTTAGTAGTCTGAACACCCCGAAATAGAGGGGATGTGCTGCTTTCACAATGTGGCCTTTTTTTTCTTTGTTCAGGTAACTAAATTCAGGGCTTGTCATTCATGTGAATGACTAATCCCATTTAAATCTTCCTAAGCTACTTGCCTCAGTAATACTCTCTACTGTAAGGTTCAGGAGGTAATTACAGGCTGCCGCCCAGCGCGCCGCCCTTTCGGCAGGGTTCATTCCCGCCAGTCTTCTCACACGGGGCCTAGCCACACCCCTGCGCAAGAGGCCCTTCCCTCTGCACAGGCGTGGCTAGTTCAGTCCCCAAGCTTTCCTCCTTGGTTGCTTACTGAGTAAAGCAGCAGAGAAAACAGAACGGTTGCGGGCGAGCCGTTTACCTACTGCTCAGAATGCAGTTGAGGACGAAGTGACGCCTGTCTGGGTGGAGCAGTGGGCACAGCTAGAGGGCCTTCGCCGGCCGCCTTCTCCACGGGCGTCTGCCGTGCTGGGAGCTGGGCTTTGGTGTGGTGGGAACCCAGAGAGTTCAGGCCTCACCTTATTCTTTCTTAACTAGTTGTGCAGATAGTTTTGTCCTCATCGCTATGCTGTTATTTTCCCTGCTCAGAGTAGTTCCAGAAAAAGGGTAAGTGTGGGTCATTGCACCAAAGTGGGCTCACCTTGAATTCTCCCTAGAACGAAGGACTGCAAAAGATGATACTGGAAGGATAGTCATTTTTTTTTTTTTCTTCTTCTTCTGACTTTAAAAAAAACACCTTTATTTATTTGGTACAGGGTTTCACGACGCAGCTTGGACTCATAGGGACCCTGCTGTCTCAGCCTCCCCAGGGCTGGGATTGGAGGTGTGCACCACACACCTGGTTTTGGTGGTCAGCACTGCCTGCTGTGCTTCCGGGGCTGTCATGACACGCAGAACCAGGGATTGAACCCAGGTCCTTGTGCTTGTCAGGCGGGTGCTTTGACCACTGAGCTGTCTCTCTCTCCCTCTTAGGACTTTTTATATTTGTTTTTAGGATTTTTTTTTTAATAAAAAGCTTTTCTTTCTAGGTTTTGTCTTTAGAAACCACTAACATGTTTGCAGATGTTAAAAATTTGGAAGTAGAATTTTCCCATTTTAAAGTTGTCCAAAGGAAGAACTTCAAAGAGATTAACCTACCTTTTTAAAAATTTAAAATTTAGTACTTTCTGTTTTGTTGCAAGAAAAGTAGTTTAGCATCAGAGAAGAGAGGTCTGCTGGCTGTATCTAAGTGGCGATTTTTACATCCCTGAGAGACGAGACCAAAAAGTTAAGGATAATTGAGCAAGCACCAGCCACAAAACACTGTTTCATATTTCTGCCTGTTCAGTCACAACAGTTGTTGAAAGTGTCACAGTAAATAGGATAGAAGCCCAGAGCTCTGAAGAAGTGAGCAAAGATTTTCCAAAAGAATAAAGCCAGTTGTAAGAGCATTGCTTCTGCAATGATCAGCGCTTCTTAATTACTCATTAAGAGTAATTAATGAAGTTTAATTCTTCTTCCTAAATTACTCTTCCTTTGGATGGCTCCCGTGGCGTCCATTGGCTTGTCATCTCCTTGGATTGGACGGAGCCCTCAGGTTTGTTCAGGATGCTCAGGAGGCTGGTGTCAAGCAGGCTGTGTGCCCATAGAGGCATCCTGAGCCTGCCGATGAGAGGCTGCGGCTGAACTGCCCGCACACCACCCTGTCGCCTGACGCTGTCGTATGTGCTGAGCGCGTGCTCTTACAGCACTGAGGGAGTGAAGTCCTGAGCCAGAGGAGGAGGAGGAGAGGGAGGATTTATTGGAGAGGACAGGAAGCCCGAGAGGGTGGCCATAGGGCTCCTCCATCCTGAGCTAATCATGCTGAGCAGAGTGCAGGAATCGTTCTGTGGTCAGACAGTTTTGTAGATTTCAAATGAGCAGTTAGAACTCGGGCATCTAACCCAGTTCTTGAATATGCAGCCTTTAAAGGAAATGGGACTTTTAGGGAAAAGCTCTGGGTATTTTGAGTTTTAGGTTCTTCAGAACTCAGCGGCCTAGTAGGGATGACCATGCCTACCTTTGGGGGGAGGTCCTCATCCTTGGTCCCGAGTCCCTGTTATGTTCACTGCTGGTCTTTCCTTCAGTTCCCACCCTTACAAATGGTCACCAGCTCTGTCCTAGGCCCTTCCTGAGCTGCTGCTTCACTCCTAAACTATTCTTTTCTTAAAAATATTTATTTATTTTGTATTTTAGTACCAGATCCACAGGGTTTCACTACATAGATCGAACTCGTAGTGATCCTCCTGTTTTTAGCCTCCCAAGTGCTGGGATCATAGGCACAGCCACCACATCCATCTCAATTGCCCTGGGGACAGGGCTGGCATGGCACATTGGGGATAGAGCACCAGCCGCTTGCGCTCTGCTGAAGCAGGTGCTTTAGTCCACTGAGCTAGCTGGCCAGCCCTAAGTTGTTCTTTACAGCCCAAGAGAGAGAGAGAGCATTGTTAGTGTTGTCTAGAATAAAAAATAGAAGCCCATGTTGAATGGAAAATTCGTGAGTGGAAGGTTTTCATATAAAGAAATCACTTCTTCTTGTGGCCATACTTTCTCTTCCTTTATTGCAGTCAGTCAGCACTTCTTTCCCAGAAAATTTCTTCTCTAGCTGCTGCTGGCTTAGTTACTTTCCCATTGCTGAGACAAACACTCAAATCCCACCAGTGGGAGGAGGAGTGGCTTGCTTTAGGCCACCTTTGGTAGAAGTCTTGTTTCCAAGGCAGAAGAAGAGCAGTCCATGCAGAGGTGGCAAGCACTCGGCCCTGAACCTTCCCTTTTCTTTTGTCCCACCAGGCTACAGGCCTCTTGAGTGTCACCCCCTGCTGCAAGGATGGGGCTTCCCATTACCTATACCCAGAACTGTGGTAACCATTAGTGGACTAATCTATTACCAGCATGACGCCTTCAGTGGCCATTCACACCCCCTAACTCCAGCCAGCTCTGAAAAGCCTTATCTGAGTGCATGAGGCTTGGGGCAGACACCTCGGTAGAAACCATTACAGACCACACAAACCCTAAGTGGCTGGTTTAAGAGACTTACCAAGGTGATCGAGCTGTTCTTAGTCTGTTGAAAATATTTATTGAGAGCAAAATATTTGCTCAGCCTCATGCTAATTAATGTCAAAAGGGACAATGTCTTTACAGAGTAGCCCATGATCCATCTTTTTAGAAAGCTTAGCAATTCAGAAGGTGAAAAGCAAGCTGTCCAGGCAGAGATTAAGGGATAAAGTATAACTGGATTATGTGATGCTGATTGTGGATTTAGTGGTTGTAGGCTGAAAAGAGTATTTATAAAAGCTAGAGTTTGGCTTTCATCTGACAATCCAACAAGGGAGGCAGGAGAGGGAGTGGGAGGATGGGCAGGTCCCTAGTGAGCTGGAGTAGTGAGCAGGAGTGAGTGGGCAGATGCATACACAGCATGTGGGGAGGCTCCTGGCACCGTGGGGAGGGGCGAAGAGGCGGGCCCTGAGGGCACCTTGTGGGGGAGCAGGGCCCGCAGGCGGAGGGTGTGGAGTGCAGCTGAGTGCCACCCGGTCCCCGAGGCCAGAGCAGGCTCCCGCCTGGAGGTCACAGCCTGTGTGATGGGTTAAGTTGTGTGTCCCTCTGGAACCCATGTTTTATTCCACTGGTGGCGGGTTTCTGTGGGCCAGGAGGAGCTGTAATGTGGCCATCCGTGCTGTGGTTGCCCTCGGTGATGGGATGCTGATTAGGTTGTTAGGTTCCTAAGAATTAGACATGAAGTGCAGAAGCAAGGATAAAGCACCTGAGTTTTCATCCGGCCCGAATGAAGGGGCTTGTGCAGACAGAGGCAGGTAGTGGCTAGAGCTCTGAAGGGCTTATGGATTTAAAATGTTGCGCCAGGTCTGGGGCACCTCCCATTGTCTCCCATAGCATAATTGACAGTGTGATTGACAGGGTGCTCAGTCAGTTCAGTTGTGCCTACTGTGCATGTTCCTTCCCATAATTCATCGTGTTGTAACTAAATATGCATGAGATGCAGTGCATATGCATAGTCTTTTAATGAGCTTCAAGTGAAGGGAGGTCACTGTAGGTCACCCAAGAGAATCTGGAACAGGAGTCCTGGTTTGGGACTTTGGAGTTGTGCGAGGTGAGCTCAGGGTTGCTTGTGTTTTGTCTCTGCCTCTGGGTAGTGGGCCTTGAGACATAGCTGGGACTGTTATGCCTAGGGTGGTGGTTGTTTTTGAGAAATTTTTTCCTGTTAGAGAAAGATGCTTGTAAAGCACCTTGTGAAATGCTTTGACCAAAAAGAACAACGATGAAACATTTTTGGAAAGATTTGTTGTTATTGTATTACCAGAACCAGTTTATTATTAAAGAAAATTTGCCATTCTCACCTGCCTGCCTGCCTGCCTGCCTGCTTGCCTGCTGTCCGTCCGTCCGTCCGTCCGTCCGTCCTTCCTTCCTTCCTT
>PVKA01007980.1:0-52826 GCA_004027165.1 Ctenomys sociabilis
CACAAAATGTTAGTTACTATTCAATGTCCGCTTGACTGTATTGTGAAATTTCTGGGAGTTCACTGGATCGCAAGCATGTGGAATCTACTGCCTACACAGCAGCCAGTGCTGTAAGGAGGAGTGACCCCTGGAGAAGGTGGCCCCTGGCCCTATAAGGTGGACCTTCTGCAGGTGCTCTTGCCCTGCAACCTGCTTCCTGCTTGCCGTGTAGCAAATCACTGAGCTCCACATCTTTTTGCAGTGCCGCTGAGCCTCACCTCAGACCCAGTGCCAGGGAACCAACCAACCAGGGACTGAAGTCTGCAAAACCAGGAGCCAAAATGAAGTCTGTCCTCCTTTCCATTTTTAAGTCAGGCACTTTGTCCCAGCAATGAGAAACCTGCCTGACACAGACACTATTGCATGCACCTGGCTCAAATTCCTTCTGCTAAAATTGTTAGTTAAAAGAATTAGAACTTATCTCGTCTTCCATCATGAACTGTATTTCTGCAAACTAAATAGTTGTTACAGAGAAAGTTGTTTGTGATTTGTTTGTTTAAATCACATGAAAGAAATACAATTGGAAGACCACCATTTAGCCATTCCTTGTGTTTAAAAAACAAATAATTAGGAAACAATTGCATTGAATTCAGATGGTGAGAGGGCTTTGTATTTTTCTATATTTATATGTTTCAAATTTTCCATAATGAGTTTTTAAAACCAAATGACGGGTTTAGCCCACATTTCCTAGGAAATAGTGCCTGGGGCAGGTACACACGCTGAAGTCTTGTTGGAGGCAGACAGATGGCAGTGTGAAGGCCTTGAAGAGCAATAATGAGGGAAAGGTGCAGAGGGGACCAGTGGACAAGTGGCCTAGTGTTTCCAAGTGGCTGTGGCCCTGCATACTGCACAGGCAGTTGCAGAGTGCTGTCGGATTGCCCCAAAGGCCTTTAGAAATCACTGGGTGACAGAAGCCCTTCAGGAAAGGAAGGGATAGGAGATTTTTTATTTTTTTCTGGATTCTTTTTTCTGCCTCTTATTTGTCAATGTTTGTTCATAATGAAGGCAAGCATGTGGAAAATAAGACCAGGGTGCAGGAGAGCAGAAATGGAGAGACAAATAACAGTCTCATGAAGTGTGTGATTTATTTATTTATTCTCACAAATTAGAATTTAAGGCACTCAGTGGCTTTCTGGTTTATTGAAGACATTTATTAATTGAACTTCTTTTGGCTGGAATAATCACTCTGCTTGGTCTTTTTGGCTTCAAGGATAATTTATTCATGATCATTGCACATTGTGTACATATATCAAAATCGAATACTATATACCATAAATATATGTGATTAATGTGTCAATTAAAAATTGCAAACTAAAAATAAATAACTTCTTGAGGTCACCAGTTATTATTCTTGATTAACATAATCCCAGTCACATAAATGAGTGCAGAAACTTAATGCAGGAAGGTCGCTTTACTATGGTACCCTGCACCTGAAAGCTAGGCTTGTCCAGGTGTTGCCGAATAATTCTTGGGCAACAATCACAGGGCCCTTCTTTCTCCTGCCTTACTTTCACATTAATCAATAAAATATTCTTAAACGTTAGGTCAAGATTCAAACTCTTAGAAGGGTTTTTTGGGGGGAAGTCAGTGGGGACTAAAACCAAAGCCCACATGTACACACGTATTCTACCACTGAACTACGCTCCTAGCCCCCATCAGAAGTTTTTCAACCAAGATGCTGTGTCATCTGCTCATGACTAGACATCATCCACATTGTGTTTGCAAAGTCTGGTGGAAACTAGCATAAAAGACAAACAAATATCCAAGAGCAAGCTCCTGTCATGACTTCACAGGTGGGCAACCTACCACTGTCCTTTTGCATGGATGACAAACAGTAACATGAACTGATTACAACTTTGCCTTTCTTACCAGACACACTGAGAACAAGATTCCTCCATTCTTTTATAGAGACATAATAAAGTAGCAAATATGAGGGGCACATTTAGGACTTGTCCCCACTTTAGGACAAGTCCTAAAGGTGTCCCTCATACCCCCAAAGTGCCTGTGAGTGGAAGCACCACCAGCAAGGAGGGAGGCAGACAGCTGATTCACACAGTTGTAGTTCAAAGGGGAGAAGTATCTCAGCTATCAGCTCTCTGCTGGTCGGCCTGGTACTTGGGAATGGAGGGAGGCATACAGAGCCTCAGCTGGCCCTGGCTTCTACCCTCACCTTGTCTCATTGATGCCAAGCATGATGTGCCCATGCACAAACCTGGCCCTGCTTACTTAGAGGGTAGGGTAGGTGAGTGTAGAGTCACATATCCTTGCTTGCTGATGTGGCTGTGAGTGGAGACTCAGCTCCCTGTTGGGCCTCGCTGACAGGGGGCAGGGGAAGTAATCAGAATTCAGGGGGTTCCCAAGTAAAGCTTGACAAACCCTGTATCTGAACACCTCATCGAGTCTCTTCCTGATGCAGGCTTAGCTCTTCGCTGACTTTTGCTCACTGTACTAGCAGGGAATCAGAGCAATACCCAATTCTGTGGATAGGAAGCAGAATATCAGCTTCCCCTGCCAGTAGGCACCACCATCTGAGGGAATCAGAGTGTTGCTGCTTGCCTTCAGGAATGGGGAAAATCAGCCCCTGCACAGCCCTACCAAAATTGGAGGCAGAGGAACAGGTTTTCTACCAGTATATAGCTAGAGAAGGCCAGATAATGCCAAAATGTTTTGACTAGGGGAATGATTAGCCTTGTCTTAGAGATTTTTTCAAAGTTTGTTGGCAGTTCCAAGTTGGAAGCTTGGACAGGGCTCTCCCTGTAAGGAGTGTGTGGGAGGCATAAGGAAATTTGGAACACTCAGTGCCTTATGATGTGTCTCAGGTCCCCAGGTTCCCAGTCATCTACCTTGATTCAACCTTCTGTCATCCTGAGCTTGCTCCTTGTTACACAAGGATATTTTATTTCTGAGGAGAACCTGGGAGGAATGAGACTGCTTATACTTTCCCAAATATTCTCTTTGTAAACACTTCAAGGAAGGAAATGAAAAGACCGGAAGTTTTGTGGACAATTCCAACATGAAATCAGAAACTGATCTGAAATCTAGGTGCTCAAAAGAAATATGTGTCAATTTCCAAAACTGGGGCCAGCTGGCAAAGAAATAAATGTTGTTCCACAAGGCTCTATGTACTAGAGCACTCAAGTTCAAAATGCTTTTAGATGCACTCTTTGTAACTCAACTACAACACAAAATGAAAAAATTCTACATCAAGAGTATTTGTCACCAAATAAAGCTCAGGACTATCAGACAGAACAATTCATGCTTTGTGTACGTGCAGGTTGTTATTTTCATTTTTCTTTACTTAGTTATTGGGGTGGACATCTCATGGTTTTGTTTAACTGGTCTCAAACAGCTCAGAGTGAAAGCACATCAAACCCACACTCAGCTCAAGCTTTTATTTTAGGGATAACTTTTAAATATTTATTTTACTATCTTTCAAATTTTTACTCATTTGATTAGGAGTTTGGGATCATTTTCTCTGAATTTTTATTGACAAGTAAAGGTTATTTTACATGTCAGGGAAATATATGCTTGGATCAAACACATTTATACTTGTATCTTTATCTTGACAGAAACCCTCTGAAACTTTTAGTACAATCCTATCATCAAAAAGTGATACAGACATTCCTCATTTAATGACCAAAATGACTTCCAAAACCTAGGTCATTAAATAAATTAGGTGCTAAATGAGGAATTGTATATAGCAAGTGCATTCCTGTTGGAATGCAGCCTATAGGATGAGTTGGTGTGAATCAAACCTGAGGCAGATATTGACATGCTTCAGGAATAGAGAAGTATCAGGGTTTTCAATCTCATAAACAAGCAGATGGTGAGCATCTTAACTAAAGGAGACAGTAATATGTTTTGGGGGCTCAAGGGAAGTCAGTGTGAACCTCAGGAGTAAAGACTGAGAGTTAAGACAAAGAACTTTTTCAGACAATCCATATTTATCCCATAGATTGGGGGGAGAGGGATAGGAAGAGAAGGGCACAAAAGTCTAAAGCCTGTGAAAAGGACCAGGTCCCTAAGAAAAGCAGTACATTTTTGCCAATTAAGAGAACCATTTGATCTCTAAGATTGGCAGGTTTATTGCTCTGGAACCCAGATGTCAGCAGCCTCTGTCCTTGCTGCCTCAGCTGAGGTGTTATCTTGACTTCAGAGCACTAGGCATTCGAGCTTTTCCAACACAGCCCTGTGTTGGTTTGTGAAAGCCCTGTGTTCAGCAACTTAAGTGTTCAGCAGCTTAACCCTGCATAGCCCAACAGGGAAATTTGAGTGGAGGGCTAAAGGCTTCCTGGTTGGGTGGCATGTAATCCTGTAATTGTGTAATCCCATAACCCCAGCTCTCCTGAGGCAATTATAACATCTGCTGAGCCCAATACTAAGAAAGTAAGTACCCAGGTATGGGGAAGGCTCCTAAGTTGTTTCCTTT
This sequence comes from Ctenomys sociabilis, assembly GCA_004027165.1. NCBI lineage: Eukaryota > Metazoa > Chordata > Mammalia > Rodentia > Ctenomyidae > Ctenomys > Ctenomys sociabilis. The sequence goes on from PVKA01007980.1 coordinate 4,469, forward strand.
GTGATTATTCCTCATTCTACTTTCTCTAATTGCAGTGGCTTTTCCAGAAAAAGTGCACACCCCTCCCCCTGTGCTTCTTGCTGGCTAATGAACATGGGCCAGCCAAAGTGGTCATTCTCCAGTCTGAGGCACTGACCTCCGGTCCCCTTGAACCTTCAAATTTCTCTTTGTTTTTCCTTATTCCTTTCCGTACCCTTCTGAGAAAGCAACCAAGGGTCTGATTGACCTTTGTTACATTATAACATATAGAGCAAAGAAATGCTCAAAGAAAAGTACAGTAAAAAACTACTTTTCAAAAAGAATTGGAACAGATTTACATAAGTAATAAGGAATGCTAAACTAAATTCTGCAATAGATGTTTTTTGAAAAAGATATTATATAGGTACTAAATTATGCTGTAAAGAATCATCTTTTCCGGAGAGAAGATATCAATTGCACCTCTATGATAAAGTCCATTTGCATTTCTACAAAGAAACATTTGCATTTTACTATAGGTAAATTTTTCTATAACTCTCTGAGCGGTAAAATAGCTCAGTCTATGACAGTTCAAAGTACAGAGCCCAGAGCCAGGGAGATAGCTCAGTAGAGTAAGTGTTTGCCTGGCAAGTGCAGGGTCCTGAGTTCAATCCCCGGTACCACCAAAAAAAAAAAAAAATGTACAGAGCCCACCAGAATCAAGTATCAGAAAATGTCAGACATTTCACTGAAAAGATATCCAAAAATCATTTCCATTTCAAAGTTTTCTCATTTCTGACAGCTTCTAGAAGGACTTCAAGGAGAAAAACTGAGAGAATCTTGCTGATTAAATGAAAATTTACAATGAAATATTTAATAGGAATCATTGAGGAAAATTAAAAAATTACTTTCTTAGAATCTTCTTTATCATTGTTCAGATAAACCTTTTGATCATTAAGCAAAACGTCAAACTGGAAGGAAGGGTGGGATAAAGGGAAAGAGGGAGAGAAGGAAAGAAAGGAAGAGAGAAAGAAAGATAGGTTAGATAGATAGATAGATAGATTGATTGATTAATTGATTGATTGATTGATTGATTCAAGGGTGGTGAGATGGCTCAGTGGAATAAGTACTTACCTGGCAACTGCAAGGGCCTGAGTTCAATCTCTGGTTTTGCCAAAAAAAAAAAAAAAAAAAAAAAAAAGATTCATAGACCTTCTCATTCCTCTGTCAATTTACACAACAGGTTCTCATTGCATAATTCAGGTTGGCCTTGAGTTCACAATATAACCTAGGCTGGCCTCAAACTCATGATGATCCTCCTGTCTCAGTATTCCAATTGCTGGGATTACAGGCTTATACCACCACACCCAGCCCATCCACCAAAATTTTTATTTAAAGTAGTTTTATGTAATTAATGACATTTTATATATTCAGATAATTGCTAAACTACCTAAAGAAGTTCCCTGATCAGATTTACATTAAAAGATCACTGATTGATATTCAGTCTTGACAAAGAAATTATGCATGTGAAAAGATGCTCATTTTTACTAGTTATGAAGGAAACACAAAAGAAAACCATGGGATAGCAACACTGTACATCACAGATATCACAGATGTTGACTGTGCCAACATTGTAATCCTACAACATTGAGGAATAAAGTTGGGAACCAAAGAAAAGGGTTCAGAGAGTTTTATTAGAAATACAAAGAGAATAATAGCTCTTGAATAGGTCTTGAATGGGGTAGCCACCAACACTCTGTGTCACGAGTAATTTACACAGCAAAGTCACAAGGTAGGTACAGTGTGGGTCACACTACAGTCCACCTGCAGAAGTATGGCTGCTTAGTGAACATTGATTCAATAGGAAAGATCAATAAGGCAAATCACATACCAAGTGTACATGAAAAGAGCGAAGACATTTGGGGAAGGGGTTGGTCCAAATGACCTGATCACCCACTAGGCAACTGAGGCCTAGCTGGACATTCTAGAGCAAGTGGTGCTAATTACAGTATAATCTACATTTTTCTCAAGTTACTGCTTATCCCTTATGGAGGATTGGAGGCCTGGCCATTGCAGCTTTATCTTGAAGCCTGGCCTTCTTCAGATGTGCTTCTAGCCAAATTTCTAATATTTTGGATTCCCCTCCTGGAAAAACGGGAAGCTTTTCTTTCTTTCTTCCTACTTCCCATAAAAAATATCCCAACTACCTTCTTTTGGTTCACAACTTCGTTCCTCGATGTTGTAGGACCATGAACTCAGTTTGCACAGAAATAACTGCTTTACTATTACTGTTATTTGGAAAATGGAAGTCTTTAGATTTGATGGATTTATAGTATCAGAAGAAAAACATTGGCCACCTTCATGATACAGTATTTTTAACAGATTTTTGTCCTGGAGCTACATTTTTCTTGAAGTCACAACTTCTTCAAAATTATAGTGTCCTAGTCTCTCTTTTTAATCTATCTTTATTTTTTTCTACATCAGTTCTTCAAATATGGGGTATGTAGAGATAGAGGTTTCTGAGGACTCCAGGGATGAGGAGAAGTGAATTATTGTTTAATGAGCAATTTTTGTTTCAATGATGAAAAGTTCTGAAAATTGATAGTTGAAACAGTTGCACAGCAATATGAATATTCTGATTACCACTGAACTGTACACATCTGAAAGAAAAGTTTATGTCATGTATATTTAATTGAAGCTTTTGAAAAATAGTTGGTTAGAAACCTAATAAGTACCAAAGATCTCTCAGAGATATAAAAGTTCAAAACCAGCTTCAATTTTAAATTAATTGCATTGATTAATTTATAAATATTTGTTGACTTTTTTCTACTGACTGTTACTAATAGATTTAAAAATTAAAAATAAGTTATCTTTTTCATAAATTTATCATTATTTCTTCCTAACTAAAATTAAGGGGGAGTAGCTGGGAAGATGGCTCAGTAGAATAAGCGCTTCCCTGGCAATTGCAAGGGCTTGAGTTCAATTCCCAGTTCCACCAAAAAATAAAATTAAAGGGGAAATTTTTTACTTTTTATCTGGCTTTTAACTTTTTACTGAGAAAGGGTTGTTAATAGATGTGTAGAAGAAAAAAATTCCTCTTCATTAGAAAGAAATGGGTTTATCATTAAACGAAGTTAACTGTATTTTTTTAAAATATGGACTTCTCATAGCCTTTAATATGCTAATGTGTATTTTGAATCTCCACAACAGAATTTAGTAAGCAGTTCCTAAGCTTATTTGATCACAAATTCTTTGTTCTCTTGGAGCTCAGTTAATTAACATCTTCCTTTGTACTGTTCTATAGAAGTGGAGCTTCAGACTTACAAGCTGTATGAAGGATTTTCTTCATACAAGGCTAAAGATATACAACCTGTAATTATGCTATAAATGTGCATTTTATCACAAAGTGCTTTAGAATGTGTACCATTTTAAATATGTTTTAAAAATTAAAATGTAGTTTAAGCATTAGAGTCAAAAAGTAATTTTCTAAAGTGGCATCTTACCTCAAACTACTCTCTTTTAGGTAGTACTTAATATTTTGGAACAAAAGGTTTTTGTTAATGGAGGTAATGCAGAAAAATGAGACTGTAAGATGTAACTTCTAAACATTTTCAGTAATAGAAATAATAAAACACCAACTCTCATGTTTTTATTGGCAAAAGAATTCCTACCTGTATCAGTCAGCATTTTACTAGAGGAACAGATATAAGATGTACAAATGTATAAAAAATTACAAGATTGGCTCATGACAGTCAGCCACAGAGTCGGATGAGGAAGCATGCAGAGGGCATCTGCACACTGGAAACTGAAGGATTCAGTCCAAGGTCTGGAGCTCTCTGCAGAGTTCTACGTAAGTGTGTATCGGAAGGCCGGTGGGTCTGTGACGGAAGGCTGATGAGTCTAAAGCAGAAGGCTTGAGGATCCCAGGCAGAGCTGAAATGTCTGCACTAGAAGCCAGGAGAGGACATCCAAGCTAACCTTGAAGACCTGAGCTCTTTTGAGGAAGCACAAGGATCCATCCTTTCTTAGTTTTCTTTTACATCCTTTAAGTACGGAGTCACTCTAGGGTAGGGCCTCTGCACCCTAGGGTGTGGAAGGGCTGAGCCAATTTAGTTAAGCTTTTAACTTCTCAGTGACACAATATATCAACTACTACATGTGTATTCAACCAATATCTTTAAGGTCTTGTCTGTCTCTTTGCCAGATCTCAATATTCCTGGACTCAAACAATCTTTTAGCCTCAGCCTAGATAGAGCAGCTGAAACTACCTAAACATGCCACCACACCCAATTTTTGAGATTAATTCTTAATCCATGTTTTTAAATAGGTTTCCATTTTCCCTATGTAGTGGTTGATACATTGTGTCAACTTGGTGGGATGACTCTGTGATGCAGTTCGGTTCAGTTCCAGCTAGTGGGGGTCGGGCCTTGAAACACAATTGGTTCAAGCCTCAGAGTGACTCAGCAAAAAGGGACCATATAAAGAGGGGCTGAGGAAGTGGTGGATCTTTCTCTTTCCCTCACTTTGTTGGAGGAACTTTAGTCTTCTCGTTCAGCTTGGCCTTTATCACCTGCTTTGCAGCACAGACTCTTCGGCCAGAGTGCTTGCGTCGCAGACTCTTGTCTCCTGTCGTAGACCCATTAGTTGACAAACAGAGACTTGAACAGAACACAGCAGTAAGCTTCAGACCTTGGGACTGAATTCCTCACTCTGAGGCTTGCAGATGCTCTCTGCACGCTCCCTCTTCTGACTCTGTGGCTGATTGTCTTGAGCCAGTATTGTAATTCCTTATCTTGTGTTAGTATCTGTTCCTTATATCATGTCTGTGCCGCTAAGTAAAATCCTAATTAATACACCCTATTATCAGACTTGGCTTTAAATCACGATTTTCAGCACTATATCCCTGCCTTGTCTACAGATTACCCACCTATTCAGTGGCTAAGTACAATGAATATCTGATTAAAAGATACAGCAAGTTTGAGTTTAAATTTAAACACTTTAAATGCTAGGGTTTAAATGCTGCAATATGAGAACTGAAGTGTTCGTTCCTACTGTATGCCTATGGAGGCCTTTGTGGAGAAGGACACACTTGGGCTGAGTTCTGGGAGACAAGGATTCCCACAGGTTTTTTCAGGACTTCACAGAGAGGCTGAGAATGTGTACCCTGGGATTTGATTTTGTAGTGCAAAATATACAGAGCATGAGGGACACAGAAGTAGATGAGATTAGAAAAAAAAATAGATTGAGGATAGATCATTATTATTAACAAGTTGAAACTTTATTCCCTAAATAACTGGGAGCTGAGGAAATGACTCTGGTGGGCCTTGAAGGAGGGTACAAAATGCAATGAGGCTGGGAGGCGAATTAGGATGCTGTAGTTGTCCCGTGACAGATGATGAATACTTGATTGAATGCAAAGAACATGAGAAATGGAAGAGACATTCAGAAATATTTCCTCAGCTCATGAGCAAATCAATTAGAAATGCATTTAGCTACAAGAAATAGAATTTCTGTTGAACAGGATTTAGCAGAAGGGCTTATTCTATCCAGTTAGTTTCAGGGAGTTAGCTGTTGATGTTGGCGCAGAAGCTTAGCAGTATCAGGAACAGCATTTCTCAGTTGTCTTGGTTTTTCTCTCCCACCAAAGAACAGTATACATGAGTTGTGATTGGCCAGAGCTGGTTACGTGCCAGTCCCCAGCAAGGGGAAGAGGGGCATAAAATGAAGAACAGGAGTGTCTTAATTACTCCAATTGACTATGGTCCATAACTAGAGGTTGATCACTTTGTTTTTTTGAAAAACAATTATTACCAAAGAGCAGAGGCATGAAAAGTATCCCCCTCAAATTCTGTCCACTTGCAATCTTAGAATATGACTTGAGGTATAAATAGAATTGGCCAAAGTCATCAACATCAAGTATAAAATATTAAAGTGACCACCGAACTATCTCTGCAATGTAGATAGTGAAGTACATTATTATGGGCACTGGTGCTGTCAGTAAAACAGCCTGATGTCCTACACACAAACACAAATACAAATTTCCATCCAAATAGTTATCAACTATTTTTGACAAGTTTGTAGACACAATTATATTCTTGGATTTCTTGATACTGCAGAGCAAGAGGATTATTACAGATTGCAACCACTGAGTGATCCACCAATGTGTATTTCTAGACTGCTTTTCAGTCACCTGTCTGTCCTACTTCAAAGTGAAAGAAAAATGGATGCTTGTGATAACTTTTCATTGTCCAAAGATTCCTTTCTTGCTCAGGGGCAAGGGCTCAAGTTGATCTTAATGATGTTCTCTCTACTATTGAGAAATTTGCCAAAAGCAAACGGAACTCTGCCGTTCCAGATGTTACTGCAAAATTGCTCCATGATCTGAAGACTGGCACATGGTGGAGTGTTCCGCTTTCATGCAGAACAGCTGAAGGATGTTTTATGCAACCACATTGGCTGCCCTGAAGTCTGCAGATGGGCAGAACTGCCACAGGTGTGTGCTGCTATTACCTCCTCTCCAAATTCCTTTCTTCACAGCTGGTGTGGGTGTCACACTAACAGAGATGTTGAAATCAAACCAAAGATTGAAAATTAAAATTCATTTTTGCAATAATGACCAAAGCTTACTTCTACCATATGAACTCAGGAGAGGCAAGGCCCATAAGTGTATTCCTACCTCCCTTTCCAAGAGCGAATTACTTTTGAATAATTGTGTATGGTCAAAAAGGTGATTAAGCTTTTGTTGTTTCAAAAAAATGTTATGTTAGCTTGTTTGGTTAAAGATAAGACATGCTCAAGCTGGTGAGATAGCTCAGTGGACTAAGAGCCTGCTTAGGCAAGCACAGGGACTGGGGTTCTGTCCTTAGCACCATATGCCACACCAGCCCCGCCCCCAGGTGTGCTGAGCTGGCAATGGAGTTCGAGCAGGGTGGCGCATGCCTCTAATCCCAGTGCTGGGGAGGCTGAAAGCAGGATCATCACTACGACTTCAAGCTGCATAGTGAGACCCTGAATATACGCACATGCACACAAATAACAACAACAATAATAATGAAGATAAGGCATGCTTCTCTTGTTCTACTCTGGGAGAGTAACCTGGGACATCTTAGTGTTGCTGGATTTTGGTGTTATTTACCAGGGGTAGAAAGTATCTATGAGTTTTTGAGTTTCTTTTTTTTTCAAAGTTTATAAGCTGGTAGGTAGCCCTTATAGAAGGAAAGTAGAATTTTTTGCCTACACTCCATTTCTTAGATCAAGTTTAGAAACATGATCCCCATGTGGAGCATTAGGAAGAAATACAGTAAATGTCTCCTTTAATATCATATTCCTGTTTGCAAGTTGTCTTTTCTCTACACCCTTGAGTAGACTTGATATTTGATGAATCTCAGAAAAATGAGCAGAATCTATTTTACCTCTCTTTTCTAGGAGGCATTATATACAACTATGACTTTGAAAGAAATATATTTGCCTTTTTGCTGGGTTTGTGGGGAGGCATAATTTCTGATATCTTTCACTGATAAAGACAATTACTATATCTTTTGAAATGTCCCCTAAAAAGTACAAGAGACAAGAGCCTTATCCTCTCTGTCAGCTAAAACAAACAGTAAATACTTTGGGCAGCCTTGTACTTTCTAGACAGAGATGTAAGGAGACTGGAGTGGTGATTCCAGAGATGAGCTACTAGAAACACTGCAGGAATTTGTTCCTTCTTTGCAGGGTGGAAGATGGAAGAGACGGACAAAACCATTTGTGCTGAGAGTCTGCAGTTTTCATAGATCAAGTTTCTAGCCTAGTTAAGAAGAAAACTTAGAGAAGCCTGCCTGGGTTTGGTCAAGGAAAGAATCTAGACAGGGAAAAAGAAGTCAATCCAAGTCAAAATTAGAAACTGGAGATGCATTACCACTCCAAGGATCCACTATGAACCAGAGGCAAGAAAGGATCCTCCCCTAGGGCCCTTGAAGGAGTGTGGCTCTGCTGACACCTTAATTTTTTTCCTTTCCTTAAAAACGTGTTTGGTCCCTTTGTCAAAGAGTAAAAAATAATTTTAAAAATTAGAAATGATAACAGAATTTCAAAAATAACTCAAGATGGTATGAATTAAACAATGGTTGTTGTATTACACATTGTTGTTTTCAAAGTAGTTGCTCAGATTACCAAACATGCAAAATTAGACAAAAAAAAATTACCCATTAACTGTTCCTTTCAATAAACCAAGAGAATCTAGCAGCCCAATTTTTTTAGTGGGCTTCTTTCTTTTTTCCCTTCCTTCATCCTAGATGTTCTTTCCCTTTTTTTTTTTCCCGGAACCAGAGATTGAATTCAGGCCCTTGCTCTTGCCAGGGAAGCGCTTATTCTACTGAGCCATCTCCCAGGCCTGTTCTTTTCTTTTAAGCAGTTTTCTTTCACAATGTTTATTGTATATCTTTCAGATTTTATTTACTCTTTCATCTTCTTACAGTAGGGAGATAATAGATATTTACACATGTAGGGATGATTTATTTCACTTATGAGTATGGTGTTTAGTTGCATTTGTTTACCTATGAGTTTATTATTTTTATAGCTGAGTAATACTGCATCATACAAAAATACCACATCATTTTTTTTCAGTTGATGGGTATTCAGGTTGTTTCCAAGATTTAACAATGGCAAACTTCACTGCTGTAAACATCGGTGTGCATATAATGCTGTGATACAATATTTTCAGTTCTTCTGGAAAAATATCCAAGAAGAGATTAATCTGGCTTGAATCCTAGCTTTTTGAGCAACCTCCACACTGATCTCCACAGTGACTGTATCAGTCTATACTCCTATCAACAGTGGAAAAGAGTCCCTTTTCCCCATAGACCTTCTAGCACTTATTATTGGTTGATTTCTTGATCATAGCCATTCTTTCCAGGGTGGGATGGGATCTTAATGTTTTTCAAATTTGCATTTCTCTAGTGACCAATGATATTGAACATTTTCTCATATATTTATTTGCCATTTGTATTTCTTCATCTGAGAAGTGTATATTCATCCCAGATGCTCATTTTTGGATTGGGTCTTTGAATTTTGGGGGCCTGTTTCTTTAAAAATTCTTTATATGTTCTAGATAGAAGTCTTTGTTGGATGGACAGTTGGCTAAAAAACTTTCCAAATTTGTGTGTTTTCTTACTCTGTTGGTGTTGAAAAGCAAAACTTTTCAACAAGATAAGATCCCAGTTGTTAATTCTCTGAAGTATTTCCCACATAGTTTGCTTTTGTTCATGAACTCTCTGCCTACCTCTGTCTTTAAGATTTCAGCTTACTTTCTCCTCCAGTAGTATTTCTGTTTTAATATTTAAATCTTTGATCCATTTTGCTTGTAGTTTAGAGCATAGTGATAGACATGAATCTCCTTTTAGTCTTTATCATGTGGAAAGCCAGTTTTTCCAGCCCCATTTATCAAAGATGCTATCTTTCTTCCAGTGAACATGTTTGGTCCCTTTGTCAAAGATGATGAGAGTGTGTGTAGTTGTGTCAGCATCTTCTAATCTGTTCCTTTGATCCTCAGGTCTTTTTTTATTTTCCAATATCATTCTCATTTTATCGCAGTAACTTTGTAATATAATTTTAAATCAGGATTGTGATGCCTCCTGCCTTTCCTTTGTTGTCCAAGATTGCTTTTGCTACGGTGAGTCTATTTTAGTTCCAGAATGAATTGTAGGAATGTTTTCTCTTGATCTTTAATGTATGCTGGTGGTATTTTAAACAGAATTACATTGAATCTGTATAACAGTTTGGGAAGTATGGCTGTTTTCATAACGTTGGTTCTTCCCATCCTTGAACAAGAACAAGTAGTACCTTTCCATTTTCTGAAATCCTCTTTGATCTCTTTTTTTCAGATTACTGCAATTTTAAATGTATAGATCTTTTCTTTTGTTAGATTGATTCTTAAATATTTCAGTTTTTTGTATGCTATTGTGAAAGGTGTGATTTCCCTAATTTCTCTCTCACTGTGTTTGTTGTTTGTGTACAGGAATAGTATCTTTTTTTTTTTTTTATGTCTTTTTGAGACAGGGTCTCACTATGCAGTTCAGGACGGCCTTAAGCTCACTTTGTAGCTCAAGCTGGTCTTGAACTCACAACAATCCTCCTGCCTCAGCCTCCCAAGTTCTGGGATTACAGGCATGCCCCACCACGCCCGGCCTAGTATTGATTTTTGAGTGTTGACTTTGTATCCAGCTAAATTATTTAGTTTGTTTGTTAATTCTAGGTGTCATTTGGGTGAAGTTTTTTGTTTGTTTGTTTTTGTTTTATTTTAGGGGATGGTCCACAGGTTGTTCAGGGTCTTACTACTAGATTAGACTTGTAGTGATCTGCCTGTTTACAGCTTCCCAAGAGTTGGAATTACAGGCACGTGCCACCATGCTCAGTCTCAATTGCCATCTCAGCATGCCCTAGGGGAGGGGCCTGCTCGACAGGACCCTGGATTGAACCCCCAGGCCCTGTGCTTCCTTGCAGGTGGTTTAATCCACTGAGCTATTTGGCTAGCCCTTCTTGGGTGAGGTTTTGGATTCTTCCATGTGAGTATCATGTCACATGTGAATAATGATATATTTCCATCTTCATTTCCTATCCTTACTCCTTTTCTCTCTTTTGTCTAATTGTTCTAACTAATGTTTCAAGAACTATGTTGAATAAGAGTGGTGACAGTGGACATTCTTGTCTTGTTCCTGATTTCCAAGTGAAAGCTTTGTTTTTGTACATTTAGCATGATGTTGACTGTTGGTTTGTCATAGATAGCTTTTATCACATTGAGATAAAGACCATCTATTCTGCTTTTCCGTAGGATTTATATCCAAATGGATGTTGGACTTTATCCAAAGCTTTTTGACTTATTGAGATTATCATGTGCTTTTTGTCTTTGGCTCTGCTGATGTGGTGCATTACATTTATTCATTTGTGTATATTGAATCATCCCTGCATTCCTGGAATGGATCCCTCTTGGTCACTGTGTATAATTTTCTTGACCATTTGCTGCATTCTATTTACTAGAATGTTACTGAGGACTTCTGGCATCTATGTTCATTGGAAAGATTAGGCTATGGTTCTCTTTTTTGGTTCAGTCTTTCTCTGGTTTTTGTATCAGGGTATTACTTGACTCCAGGAATGAGTAAAGGAGAATTACTTCCTTTTCTATTTCATTAAAGAATTTGAGAAGAACTGGCCTTAAATCTTCTCTAAATTTCTTGTAGAATGCAGATGTTAATCCATCAGGACCTACGCTTTTCTTTGTTGGTAAGTTTTTTTTTATTGTTTTTAATTTTGTTAACTGATACTGAGTTTGTTTGTTTGTTTTTCAGTTCTAGGGATTGAATTCAGGACTTTGTGCTTGCCAGGCAAGTATTTACTCTACTGAGCTATTTCCCCAGCCCCGTATTGGGTTGTTTGGGATCTTTATATCTTCAGCTTTGGTAATTCATGTGTATCTAAGAATCTGTCCATTATTTCTATGTTTTCCATGCTGTGAGAATAAAGTTTTTTTTTTTTTTTTTTTTTTTTTTTGTCTTTTTGAGACAGGGTTTCACTATGCAGTTCAGGCTGGCCTTAAGCTCACTCTGTAGCTCAGGCTGGTCTTGAACTCGCAACAATCCTCCTGCCTCAGCCTCCCGAGTGCTGGGATTACAGGCATGCGCCACCACGCCCGGCTGAGAATAAAGATTTTAAAAGTAAGTATTGATGATTTCTGAATTTCTACAGGATCTCTGTACTGATTTTACACTTTTCATTCCTTATGCATGAATTTGAGTTTTTCTTTCCTTTTAATGATAAAGTTGGCTAGTGATTTATCTATTTTATTTATTCTTTCAAAGAACCAGCTCTTCAATTCATTATTTCTTTGTGTTGTATTCTTTGTCTGATTGCATTGATTTCTTCTATGATCTTTATTATTTCTTTCATTCTTTGGGCATTGGGCTTGACTAGATCTTCTCTTTCTAGAAACTTGAGATTGTACTCATCCTGTTTTCCTAGTGTGAGAATTTACCACTATAAATTTCCCTCTGAGGATTGCTTTTATTGTATCCCACAGATTTCTGTAAGTTGTATCTGTATTTTCATTTGATCTTAAATATTGTTTAATTTTTTTTTAATTTCATCTGTGACCCATTGGCTATTCAAAAGGGTGTTATTTCATTTCCATGTGTTTATGGAGTTTTTTAAAATTCTTTTGTCAATAATTTCCAATTTCATTGGGATAATTTTGATACCTTTGCATGTATTGAAGTATATTGTATGTGGTAAGACATGGTCTGTTTTAGGAAATGTCCCATGGGCAGCTGAGAAGAAAGATGTTGGGTGGAACAATCTTTAAAGTATAAGTCCACTTATTCACAAGTTTAGTTTAGTTCTGTTATTTCTTTGTTTATTTTCCTTTCTTGCTGGTTTGCTGTTTTTCTTTGCATTTTTGGTGAGCAAACCAGAGATTTACATATACTGGGCAAGTGCTCTACTACTAAGCCAGACTTCTAGCCCAACAATTAATTTCTAGGTTCTGTCCTTCTGAACCATAAGAGAATAAATTTCTATTCTTCTTATTTACTTGTGTGGTACTGGCCTCATTCATGCTCTACCACTGAACCACAAATCCCAAAGCTACCAAATTTCTACTGCTGTAATTCACAGTAATTAGAAGTTTTTATTTTTTCATCGATATAGAATTCAAATGGTATTTTGGGATTTATCAAATTATTTCCTAAAGATTTGAATTCCTAACTAATCTATCTCTCAGTTTATATTAAAATCAATGCATACCAAAATTGCCTCAAAAGGGAAAAGACAAAAAAATAGAGGAAAAAGTTAAAAGTAAAAAAGGTAAGAGTTTTCCTTTTAGTTATCAAAGAAGATTGGGCAGGGGTGCAAGGAACCACAAGCTGTTGCAAAAGAAGAGCCCAGAGTCATGTCACTGCACCCTGAAAAACATCTGGCTCTCATCACCCAAGAGATTGTTGATTTTGAGACCATTGTGTAGAACGGTTGGCCCCAGGCTTCTAGTATCTGTCCCAAGTCATTCTGGGTAGTAGTGAAGATGAAAGTCTTGGGAAGGTCTCCCCCAACCCCTGTCATAATGATTTTGGAGGAGAAAGAGGAAGATGAAAAACTAGTGGCAAGGAAGGAGCAAGAAGCCAGTGGCAAAGGCAGTGAAGGGAAGGGCAGAGCACTGCTTGAACTCAGACCCTGCCTCATGCCACTGAGCTTTATGGTTGCTAGGGGTAGTCATTACCCAATCTGTGATAATTTGTTACAGTATCTGTAAGAACATAGTACATGGGGCAAAAGAGAGTGAGGAATGTCTACAATAGGTCCTAGAAGGGAACCTGTCATTCTCAGAAGACAGTCCTAGAGTAGGGCACTTCAGCATACAAAGTACTCATACTCTGACCTGGAGGACACTGGAAGGGCTTAGGAAGTAAGGTATTTAAGGCCTTCTTCTTCCCTTCTATCTCCCACCAATTGTTCTTGCCTCAAATGAGACCTAGAAACCAGAATTCCTTTTCCCTCAAGGTGAGTCATAGAGCTCTTTCAGAATGAGATCTGATCCATAAAGCCAAGAAAGGTCACTCTCTCCTTTCTCCATTGAAGAATCCCTTCCTAAGGAGTCCTGCCCCTAAACAATCAGGAAGGAATGTTACAGAGAGGCCAACAGGACTCTGAACAGACAGGCTCTGCTGGGTTGTCTACCTTCATCTAATCAACTGTTTTTCCAAGCACATTTCAACATGGCTATTCACTTTTCAACACACCTAAGCTTAAATATATTTTCTCCAGGTACTTGGATTTTTGAAGTACTTCTCTGAGCTCTCCCCTGTCACATGGGGCTTTGATTAAATACATTTGTTATGCTGTCTCTTTTTTAACATCTCTTTCAATAAGAAAAATGATCACACTTTCTGTGTTGACTGAGATATTCATAAATTATTCATATGAGATATAAAATAAGAACTGGAATAAAAAAATTTAAGCCCCAAAATTAAATGATATTAAAGTTAAAGAAATGAGGAAAAAAAGAAGAGACTACATGGAACGAAAATTTCGGAAATGATTAATATCAAAATAGATACAAGGAGCTGGGCGTGGTGGCGCATGCCTGTAATCCCAGCACTCAGGAGGCTAAGGCAGGAGGATTGTTGTGAGTTCGAGACCAGCCTGAACTGCAAAGTGAGCTTAAGGCCAGCCTGAACTACATAGTGAGACCCTGTCTCAAAAAGACAAAAAAAAAAAAAAAATTAGATACAAGGGTTAGGTGCATGGCTTATGGTACAGTATCTGCCTAGAATGTGTAAAGTCCTGGATTTTATCCTCAACATCACATAAAGAACAAATAAAATTAAAAGGAATATAATTATAGCGCTTACTTGACTACTGTAACACAATTGTTTCCCTCCCATTTCCAAATTCTTTTCATATGTGGCAAGAATAGAAGACAAAACTGGTACCATTAATGGGTAATGAATTTGGCCTATAAGGACCAATGAACATTTACAACTAACTTTGGAAAGAGCCATTAGTAACACTTTGCTTCTCATTTTCCCTAGGAGCAAAATTAGCACTGCTTTTTAAGCTATGTTGTAGATTACTATCTCTATTAGTATTTTTAATGTGCAAACAATAAGCAGTAAGCATAGTATTGCTATACCCTGTGTTCCTAACATAATATATTCATATTTTATGAATGTATTATTATACTGTTGTATTTATTGCACTGCATTTTAATTATCATTCATCTTCTAAATTGTAAGTTCCTTGAAGGTATTTCACCACTTTCATTGATGTTTGTATTTCTATTGCCTTGTACAATATTCAGCAGTTAAATAATTTGCATAATGACTATTAGACAAATGTCAGTAGCAATACTGGTGGACTGTACAACTAGGCTACCTGGGAGAAATCCTGACTTTGCTGCCTCTTTGCTTTGTGACAACGAGAAAATTGCAAAACCTCTCCATGTCTCCATTTCCTCACCATACTGCAGATTAATAATAAGACCCTTGTCATGTAAGGATATTATAATAAAAACACCATGGGTTGGGTAAATTAAACAATAATGATTTATTTCTTGTCATTCTGGAGATGGTGGGCAAAGTCCAATGTCAAGGTGGCAGTAGATTCTGATAAAAGCCCTCCTTCTGGTTTATAGACTCCTTTCATTTTACTATATCTGTACATGATGGAGAGAGAGAGAGAGAGAGAGAGAGAGAGAGAGAGAGAGAGAGAGAGAGAGAGAGAGAGAGAGACAACTAGTGAGAGCTAGTGTCTCTTCCTATAAGGGCACTAACTGTATTCACAAGGGCTCCACCCTCAGGACCTAATTGTCTCCTGAAGATGGTCACCTCCAAATGCCATCACAATGTGGAGTACGGCTTTCACATATGCATTTCAGGAGGGCTGCAAACTTCTAATCCACACCAATCCTTCTCATGAAATTGTAGTGATTAAATAAATTAATACATTTAAAACAGTCACAAAAATGCTAAGCATATATTGTGTTCAAACGTAATCAATATATCCATTCCATGATGCTGTCTAGTCCTGCCCTCCTTGTTTTATAATTTCATGCTTATTTTCCTCCCAACAATTTCATAATCTGTAAATTACTTGGCTACAGGCACACAAGCCCCATGAAGGCAAGAACCTGTCTGTTAAATTCTCCACTAGATCCCTGCTTAACACAGCATGGGGCTAGTCACAATTTCTTCAAGGGATAAGTTGATGAGTGATTCTATTTTTCCTTCTGTAAAATCCTTCTCATCCATCTAACCCTGAAATCCCAAATTCGCTTAAAGAGGAGTAACAACAGACATTCAGGCAGATTCAGGAAAGATGGACTTTCTGGAAGCTCTAGGACTAACTAAATGAAAATAAGGGAATAACATGCAACATTTCAATAATGCATTTATGGGCCGGGGAGATGGCTCAGTGGAATAAGCACTTCCCTGGCAAGTTCAAGGGCCTGAGTTCAATCCCCAGGCCTGAGTTCCACCAAAAAAAAAAAAAAAAAAAAAGAAAAAGAAAAAGAATGCATCTATTTCTTTAGTTCCTTATTTGTAAGGGAAATGCTTCCAATCTTATACCTACTATTCTGACTGCTTTCTTATATTTCCAACTGCTCTTTTACATATGGGAATAACTAATAACAATGCCATGTCCTAAGAGAAAGACTCATCTAGTATAAGGTTAAAGGTTATTTCACATGAGTTTTATTGTATTAGTGTGATTTATATAAAAGGACAATATTAATGGGCAATATAAAAGGATTTATGAAATGAACACTAACAGACTCTACATAGCATTAAATGTTTCAAAACCAAAATGTAAAAATACCTTTATGTAACATCAAGCATTCCACATGGTCCTGTTCTACCACCCCATGTTTGTCTAGAGAAGACACCAACAAAGGAAGAATAAATAAACATTTTAATCATTTCTAACTCACCATCTGCAACACAGTTCACCTTGCTGAGATCAGAAAGCATGGGATCACTTTTCCATTTTTGAAAGGTCACCAAGGACAGACAAGCTCAGGACATACTGTATTTGTCAGAAACAAAAGAGATGACTGGGGAGGTGGCAGTGACAAATCTGCTCTAGGCTCAGCTCATTTTACTGAAGAATGTGTGTCCCCTTCTGACATTTATCAAAAGAAATTCAATTTTATAAAAAGAAGGATGTCAAATAATAGTCCACAGCTAACACTCACTCTGCTACTGTCAGAGGGGCTGATGGGGGCAGAAAAGAAAAGGCAGATGGAAGGGCGAGTTGCGCTGGCAAGGAACAAGCAAGGTGCAAGGTCAGATGATAGAACCTGCAGGCCTGAACGTATTTCTAATTAAATTGCTAATTTTTGAGCTCTATGTTAGGCTCAGGCCCTTTCTTCTTTCTTTCTTTCTTTCTTTCTTTCTTTCTTTCTTTCTTTCTTTCTTTCTTTCTTTCTTTCTTTCTTTCTTTCTTCCTTCCTTCCTTCCTTCCTTCCTTCCTTCCTTCTTTCCTTCCTTTCTTCTCTCTCTCTCTTCCTTTCTTTTTCCTTCCTTCCTCCTTCCCTGCCTCTCTTCCTCCTTCCTGCTCTTCTTTCCTCTCTGCGTGTTTAATTTCCTTTTTAACCATTGTTGTCATTTGGCTGCCCTTGTAGTGCATCAGAGAAGAAAGTTAATGAAACAATAAAACCCTGGTGCACCAGGCGCAGTGATGTGCTCCCTATGGGCAAGCTGTCATCAGTATTTCTTATGGTGAGGGTGAACGTTTTTCTGTGACAGAAAAGGATATTGTGGATCAAAAAAAAAAAAAAAACAAAACAAGACAAAAGTAAAATCAAGAGGTGCAGCACAGGTATTAGAAAAATAGAACTCAGAGAGTCAGCAAGATACCTCAGTGGATTAAGCTCCTGCTAGCCCTGCCCTGGGGGTATGCTGAGCCAGCTAAAGAGTTGGGCTTGGCAGCATATGCAGGAGGATCACTATGAGTTCGAGCTGCGTAGTGAGACCCTGTACCAAACACATAAATGAAAACACAAACTTAGATTAAGATCAAAGGAAAAAAATTTATTTGAGGATTGATGAGGCTGACAAAATAATACAACAAGTATGTACAGCACTAACAGTGTTTAACCACACTGCATAAAAAAATACTGGATTGAGGAGTAAATTACCTCTCCACAGTGAGAGGTTTCTGCAGGACATAAGCAATTAGGCTGCCTCCTCAGAAGGACAGAAAACTTGATTAACAGATCCAAAAACACAGTTTAGGGAAGGCAGGTGGAGCAGGAAGAGGTAAAACACCTTCTGTTATGCAAACTGACTTTTCCCAAACAGTGAATAATGTCAATCAAGGACTGAAATGCACTTTCAGTGTCACTATTCTCTGTCCTTAGTCACTGAGGTTAGCAGTAAGAGCCAAATGAGGGTCTTATTAAGTAAATGCTACCAGTGCGTATGTTCCAGTCCCAGCCTGGTGAGGCAAATGTGGAGATGTTACAGAAAACTTAACCATGAAGTGGGGTTTTGCTTCTTCACTACAAATTTTCAAATATCTGGAGGTATCTTGGGGAATGGTGGCTTACAAGGCAGCTGGACAGACCTGAGGAAGGGGGCAGGAGCTGTGGAAACTGACAAAAGGCACTGGAGACACCACACTTGAGTGTGGAGTTTGGCATGTTCAGAATTCTGACATCTGTGCAAGGTGCCTATTTGGTGCAATGGAGGGTGGTCTAATTTATAGTGGGGACTAAGGAGCTACTAAAATAGTTAAAGAAAATAAAATTCCATGCATTTCCCCAGAAGGCATCGGACAGAGCCCAAAGGCACTAAACTAGGGATTCAGTGAAAAGTATGCCTCTTAGCCAGCTGTCATGGTGCATGCCTGTAATTCCCAAATTGTAGGAGGCTGAGGCAAGATGATTGAAAGTTGCAAGTTCAATCCTAAATTGAGCAATTTAGCAGATTGTACTAAAGTTAGTGTGACTCTCAAAATTAAAAAACAAAGAAAGGGGGTTAAGTATATACCTCATTGTGAAAGCTCTGAGTTCAATCCCAAGTACAAAAAAATGAAAATAAAAATAAAACAAAATCTAAAATAAAACAATAATCTATACCATTATGCTCAAACCCCAAACTTGTGCTTCCTCTGTAATTTTCAAATTCAAGGTCCTGAAAGTCACAGGGAATATTTTTTCCCCATAATTTTATTGAAAAACAAATAGCATTGACACAGTTTCAAATCAAATTAGTAGGACAGATTCAATAACTAATACATTGAATATTGTTTTGTTAGTGGTTATTTGTTGTACAAGATGCAGACATGATATTCTATTTACAAACACAATTAGAGCAGATCCCTCTATTAATTGAATTAAGACAATGTACTGTATATCTATATTAACTATTTTGAATATAAAGATGCAAAATGGTCATTCATTTGTATCCCCTTTTTTTGTTTAGCTTTGTCATTTAAATATTATAGGTGTGTGAATTCAGCAAAATATTCCAAAATAGTCCAGTAGTTCATAATAGTGTTGGGTTTCCTGTATGTCTGGCAATGTCAGAAGTTGTTGATTTGAGTCTTTTACAGCTCAGCATAATAATATGGCTTTAAGCCGGGTGTGGTGGCTCATGCCTATAATCCCAGCACTCGGGAGGCTGAGGCAGGAGGATTGTTATGAATTCGAGACCAGCCTGAGCTATATAGTGAGACCCTGTCTCAAAAAGACCCCCCCCAAAAAAAATGGCTTTACTTCTTATACTTTCTTTTGATAATTTTCTGCTGGATGGTTAAGACCAAGATAAAGCAAGACCTATGTATCAAGAATTATAGCTTTTGTATCTGATTAAGATCAGTCAAATTACCTCAGGATTTATCCTGAGACCCTGTACCACAGTTTGTAGATCCTTTGGCAGTGTCAGCCATGTGGATGAGTCATGGCCTTTGCTTGACCAATTTGCTCTCTGTGAAAGCCTAAAAGAATGTTTTCCCTCCATGTGACTCTCCTTAGCCACACTCTACATCATCAATCACTTTCCTCTTTGGCCCCATAATCTCCTTGATCAGAAAATTTGGGACACCACTGAATTGCATGATGTTACAGTGCAGGTTCTCATATGTCTTGAGTCTTAATTGACTTTGAAAGTCTAGGGCCGAAATGTTAGCTGTCCTTGAAGCCCTCCTTTTTCTCTAATTTTTGGTTTACAAACTTAGGTTGTTGACACTCCAGAAGAGAAGCTTATTGTTATTACCATACAATCTAAGTACATGGAATATTTAAATATTGATCTGTCTGTGATCTTCAACAAGGAATTATATAATCATTATAATAATTATTACATGTATAGCTCCCAAACTGAAAATTTGGATTGCGCTAGCCATAAACATTCATGTAAATTATTTTAAATACAATACAGTGTAGGAAATAAGTAATAAAAGAAATTAAGTTGGCACATATAAATCTTTAATCCTTTAAATTAGAGGTCAATAAACTTTTTCTAAGAGTGTGAGTATCTCAGTTAATTTTCTCTCCTTGCTGGGACAAAATACTTGACAGCCAATAAAAGAAAGGAAAGGTTTATTTAGCTCATAGTTTGTGGAGGTTTCAGCTTATACAGAGCTGACTCCAAGGCAGAGTGGCACGTGGTACAGGGCAGCAGTTTATTGTAGTGGAAAAACAGCAAAGAGCAAGAGCAAAAAGGAGGAGTGGCAAAAACAGCAATAAAGAGCAAGTCTCTCTCCCTTATGCTACATTCAGGCCATCTGCGCCAGGCCGGGTGTAGCACTCCCACCCATGTTCCCAGCACTGGCTCATGAATTAGTCACAGACTCTAGAAATCTGCCCCATAACTGCATGAGGCTTTGGGGGGACAACTAGACGCAAACCATAACAGAGAGTAATTAAGTTTTGTTTTATTTGTTTGTTTGTTTGGTACCAGGGGTCAAACTCAGGACCTTTCTCTTGCCAGGCAGGCACTTATTTTGCTGAGCAATCTGCTCAGCCCCCTTATATTCTGTTTTGTATTCTATACTCTCATGGCTACTAAACTGTCACAGTCACCAGCTAGCATGCATCAGTAGAAATGGAGATTAAAACTAAATTTTTAGAAAAAAATGATTTAGGTAAAAAGTTAGAGGGAACCTAGAGAAGGGCTCTGGCTTAGGTATCTAGAGGAGGCACACAGGGGTTCAGACTGGCTCATCCACAAAGGCAGGAGAACAGCTTTGAAGGTGTAGCTGGTGGGATGGGTCCTATTGATCACCATTTCCATCCTGGTGTCATAGTTGTAGACTTTTTATGGCTGTGGGATGGTTTTAAGCCCAAGAAATGACTCTCTGAGTCTGAATGGGTTCTGGGGTTCTCTAGGGTCTTTCCAGGGATTCTTTCTAGGTTGCTGGTGATCTGAACAAATAATTGGACAAGATACTAAAAACAAACAAACAAAAATGTAGTGAGGTTATACATTTACTAAAGGTGAGAATAGAAGTATACTTTTTTAGAAGAATAGCAATCTTGAGCCATAGGGTTAACAGTGGCCATTTTTTGTTTGTTTATCTTTGGTACCAGGGATTGAACTCAGGGCCTGGCACTTATCAGGCAGTGCTTAAGCAGCTGAGCTATCTCCCTGGCCCAGTCAGGTATAGGCCATCCTACCAAAACCTGCTTGGTTTTGGCCTAAAGAGATGAAGACAGCACCTTGTGATTTGCCACCACTCACAGGTACAGGGCATGGAAGCTGCTTTATATGCGTTTGCCAGATCTCTGTGATTGATAGGTCTTCCCACTTGCCCTGTCAACTGCTCACACCCTCACCTCCTTCTTCAATATCTTGGTATCCTTAGTCTTTAAAGGGCTGAGATGCTGCAAATTAGAAGCTCCTAAAGAGACACTCCCTAAATGATCAACAGAGCTAAGAAGAGATTTGACCCAAAAGTTAGAGTAACCCAGAATCAAAAATGAAGGTTAAGCTTTGTCCTGGTCTTAGTTATCTATTGGGCATCTATCTGTAGGCCCAAGTGAAGAGTCATGATTGTTAGCAAAACTGGCTTTTAGTCTATGACGATCGCAGAAGAAAACATACATTTATGCTTCAAATGAGTACTAGGCAAAGGCCCAGGCTTCCTCCTATTCCCCACCTTACAGTTGTCCCTCACTGTGTCATTACTGCAGCAAAAGCAGCTGTAGACAATATGGAAACAAGTGGGCATGGCTGTGTGCCAAGAAAATTTTACTTACAATCATAGGTGACAGATGTTGGCATTTATGTCACATCTTACTAAGCCTTGGATTCCTGCTTCATATCATCATTTTCCTCTTCGTTTCTTTTCATTCATCCCTTATCACAGAGTCACAGACTTTCAGCCAAAATGCAGCCACACTGTGGCTACAGAACAAATTCTGTAAAGAAAGATTGCTGGGGCAACACGAGAATCAGATAGAATGCTGGGCTAAATCAATAATGAAATATATGCTGGAAACCCTAAGGGTTCACAATCCTTTCTCCACCCTGCTGCCTGAGTAATTTTTCTAAAATGCAAATCTGATCACAGCATTCCCTTGCTTCAAAAGTTTCACAGGAACTAAAGCCCTGGCTCTGAAGCTGGTCCCAGGAGACGCATTTATTGGCTGCCCCCACGCTCCTCTTCTGCTCATCTCTTACCACTACCGTTACGTGCTTCTGTTGTACGGTGTAGCCACACAGCAGACCTGCAATTTCCAGAATAACATCTGCTCTCGTGCCTTTTGACCTATGTGCTTGTTACTCATTCTGCCTGAAACCTAGTGTCACTAGCTGCTGGAGGGCTGAGCGCAGGTGTCTTAGGTGACTTTGACACCCCCCACGTACCTGTATTATACTCCTCTCATTGCCATCCATGAGTGATTGCTACAAGTAAATTTAAAATTCCTGAAAGTAGAAACTGCTTTTTTTTTTTTTTAAAGAAAGCAGCATGCCTGGTCACTGATAATAATGTATGAATGATTACTAAATGAATCAATCAAGTATTTATTTAACACTTTAAATGAGCTCTTGCTCTTCTATTGCATTCTGCAAACTCAGTTGTCCCTAGTTAGGAGCTATTCTTTTTTATATATTACCTAAGAGTTATACCAAAACAACTAATAAGAATCAAATTTACCTCAGTTAAGCTATAACTAAATATCAAGCTGCAGGAGAAGAGAAATAATGCTCTGTCTACCATTTCTAGCTCTTAGCTTGGACTCTATGTAACAAAAGGCAGATGAATTTGTATTTTTTGTCTTAGTCTAGTTTTTGCTATTGTCAGGGGATACCACACACTGAGTCATTTATGAACATAAGTCATTTATGAACATGTTTGTTTTCTAATGGGACTAGAGGCTGAGAAGTCCAAGATCAAAGTGCCACCATCTGGTAAGGGTCCTTCTGGCTGGCTGTGTCTTACTATGGCAGAAAAAGCAAAAGGAAAGGGGAGAGGAAAACAGGGACCCAGTTAGCCCTTTGGGAATATACTCACAATAGAGGCTGCCTTGGAATTGTCCTTCATTAGCCTTCTTTGCCTTCTCCTTTTCCTTCCCAACTTCTTTGACATCTTTTCATGACATTTGACATTCTAGAGACCTCAGCTAAACAGCTGAGATGTTAACTGCTAACAGATCTTTCTTCAGAAACCAGAACATCTGGTGATTTTTGTAAGGTACCCCCCTTTCTTTAGTTCTGTGGTAAACAACGTTATTGTGTCATCATTTAACACAAAGTTTATGAATTAATTCGAAAAAGAGTTGGCCAAAGGCCAGCGAGATAGCTCAGCAGACTAAGTGCCTGCTTAGGCAAGTGCAGGGAATGGGGTTTGATCCACAACACCACATGGGGCACCAGCCCTGCCCCCAAGTGGGCTGAGCTAGCCACGGAAACTAAGCATGGTAATGAACACCTATAATCCCAGCACTGGGGAGGCTAAAAACAGGAGGATCACTATGAGTCCAAGCTGTGTAGTAAGACTCTGTACCAAATACATAAATAGAAAAAAATAAAAAAGTTGGCCAGGCATAGTGGCACATACTTGTAATCCCAGTAATTTGGAGGCTGAAACAGGGGGATTGATATGAGTTTAAGACTACTTTAGGCTACATAGTGAGCTTGAGGCCAACCTGAACTGCATAGCAAGACCCTGTCTCAAAAATACCAAAACAAAACAACAACAACAAAAAAGAAGAGCAATGGATGTGCAGAGAAAAAATAAGAGCAGACCCCAGAGGGAGAGATCTGTTGTCATAATATGGGAAAGACACATATCCTAGCAAGGGAAAAATCCCAGCCAGCCTGTAGCCTCAGTGTACCTCCTTTTCCTCCTCTATAGAAGAATTATACCATAAGAGATATCTGCTAAAATAATATCTGTAAATATAATATCATGTATGCACCTTGTACAATACCAAAACATTATGAAAACAGTTTGCAATGTATTAATTTGTCGAATCTGTATTGTTAAGGTGTCTTGAAACTGTCTGATTGACATTTGTAGTTCAATAAAATAAAAAAGAAAAAAAAGAAGAATTATACCATCCTGAGCCCCCCAAAGATGGAGCTCTCCAGAGTTGGCTTTGAATAAACCTTATTCCTTCCTATGCACTGTTGTTTCCTGAATGTTGGCCTTCTAATGGGGCAGCCAAGCATTTGATTCTGCTAACATATCCACTCCTCCTATAATAAGCATGCATTAATACATCCAAGAAGACAGAACCCTTGTGACCTAATTACATTTCATTAGAGCCCACCTCCCAACAATGCTGCACTAGGCATTAAGTTTCTAACGATGGCTTTCAGAGGATGCACCCAAATGATAGCCCTTCTTGTACACATGGAAGATGCTAAGGGAAGTCTCAAAGAGGAAAATCTCCAGGGATAAACTACAAGAGTACATCTCAAAACCTGAGTTCAGATTTAAGTACCATGCTTTGTTGAAGCAACAAGACAAGCATGCAGGGGAGGCTGGTCATGGGAGATGGCTACCAAAAGTATAGAAAGCTGGACATGGTGGTGCATGCCTATCATCCCAGTTGCTCTGGGGGTTGAAGCAAGAGGATTACAAACTTAAAACAAGTTGCCAACCTGGGCAACTTCACACTTTCTAATTATTGCAACAAGGTTTTCTACTCCTACAATTTATAGGGCAAAGGTTTATTTTAGCTCATGTTTCCATAGGGCTGGGTCCATGACTCCAAGGCAGAAATGAATGGCAGAAGGGTCTAACAGAGGAAAGACATTCAACCATGGCAGGCAAGATCACAGAGAGAAGGCTGTATATATATATATATATATATATATATATATATATATATATATATATATATATATATATAATCTCCAGTAAGAGGTGGAGGGAGGGTAGAAAGGTGGGCAGGAAAGGGAACAAAAAAAAGAATAAAGATGTGTTACGTATATGCACCAATTTCCCATAGTGAATGTAATAATTTTGTACTACAAACACATACTAATAAAAAAAGAGTTCAGAGGCCAACAAAGCCATTGTAGTACTTATTTCACAATGTAGATGTGTATCGAAACATCATGTTATATACCTTAAATATATGCAGTTCTTGTTATTTGTATCTCAATAAAGTTAAAAGAAATTTTTTAAAAATATACTCCTCCAGCTTTGAATGACCTTGTCAGATTCAAAAGTTGCATTTCTCGTTATATAGGTCTTGCTTTGTCTTGTTCTTAACCATCCAGCAGAAAACTATAAAAATGAGGTATTTAAGTAAAGCCATATAATATGCTGAGCTGTAAAAGTCTCAAGTCAACAACTGCTGACATTGTCAGTCCTAAGGAAAAACTACTATTTTGGACTATAATGGATTATTTTTGCTTAATTCATGCACCTACAATATTTGAATGGCAATGGAACACCCACTTCTGACAAAACTAAACAAAAAAAGGGGATATAAATGGAGGACCATTTTGTATCTGTAGCCTGAGCTACAAAGTGAGCTTAAGACCAGCCTGAACTGCATAGAGAGACCCTGTCTCAAAAAGATAAAAAAAATACAAAATAGGATAGATATACAGCTACTTTCTCTTAGTTCAGTGAGAAGAAAGATTTGTAGTAGTGTTTGGACAGGATATCACATCTGTATCTTGTACTATGAATAACTACCAGAAAGACAACAGTATGCAATGTATTAATTATTGTAACTGTCTTGCTAACCTGTTTTGAAACTGTCTCATTGCTATTTGCTTCTCAATAAAATTATATATATATATAATTATAATATATATAAAAAATATATATATATGCACACACACACACACACACACACACACACACACACACCCCTCCAGGAGCCAGGCTCCAGCCTGACCACACCTCCCATTAGGAGGATAACTAAGAGCTCATCAGTGACTCAATACATTGATGGGTATAGGGCTTCCCAGATCCAGTCACACTCCCAAGGCCCCACCCGTAAGTACAGGAGAAATTTTAGACCTAAACCATAACAGACACCTTGTTTTAAAAAGAGAATATGGCAGCAGGATTTTGCAGATTTAAACCGAAGCACTCTCCATTGTTTAAAAGTCTCTGAAAGAATCCTTAGTAAGTGGAGCTTTCCTTCATAGTCATACCTTTCTCTTATTAAAGGGAAAGAACTGTTGTTTTCAGAGTTCCTCCTGTTTTCCCAGGGTCCCAAAATAATCAGCTCAAAAATAATCATTCAGCCAAAAAGTTATATTTGGGGGTGGCAATTACAAGTTTCCTAAATCATATTTCAGAGTGTCATTTCCCAGATCACACCAATATAAAGAAAACATCTTTTTTAACTTATTTTTTTAGATTGAAGTTAGCATATAACTTTATAATTTTTTTGTTTCTTTGAGACAACCTGGAATCCCTTGCTATATTCCCTATCAATACTAATAAAGCTATCTTGCATTTG
The DNA here is from genome assembly GCA_004027165.1 of Ctenomys sociabilis. Taxonomy (NCBI): domain Eukaryota; kingdom Metazoa; phylum Chordata; class Mammalia; order Rodentia; family Ctenomyidae; genus Ctenomys; species Ctenomys sociabilis. Next base: position 30,831 of record PVKA01007980.1, read on the forward strand.
CCCCTTATACTGGGAGTCTTGTTGTAGACAGACACATAACAGTCATATTTCCTTTGAAAAGCAATTAAACAATCAGGGGACTCTCGGAGGCACTCACAACTGTTGTGAAAATATGCAGAACAGACTGTTGAAAAAATAAATTTCTGCTTCAGTGGAAAACTATTTAATAGGTATATACAATGTGTATTTATGTGTTATTAGATGGTAGCTTACCACAAGCTTTGCAATCTAAATTGGTAGTGACAAAGGTTCTCCCCCGAGTCAGGCTTCTTTGAATTCTCTTTGTGACCAAGTGTTAACATTCATAGGTTCTGTGTTTGGCCTATTTGTCTAGTTTTTGTAAAATTTTCATAGAATCAATTTGGAGGAAAAATACCACCTTGGTCAAATTCCTCACCCTTCATCCTACATAATCTATCACCCTGGGCTTCCTTCAGCAAGAATCCTGTTAAATCGATCTAAAAAGAACCTTCCTAGCCTTGATAACTCCAATGGATGATTTTCCATTCATTGAACCACACTCTGACACTTGGCTACAATTCCTCATCTTTTTTGTATTAGGAATGAAATTCTACACTGCAGTTTCTTTTCCCTACTTGTAATAGTTCCAGGGGAAAACTTGCCTTTACTGCTTTAACTATTGTTTTGCTGTGATTTTCTTTGACCATAAGCATGTATGTGCTGTCTTGTCTACGAGTGGTGAACTGAATTTCCATTCCTTGTGGAAAAATAGTTTTGCTTCATTTGCAATTCTATTCCTTTTCGCTATAAAAATTTGCTATATACCTCTGGCTGCTCTTCTGCAAGTTGTCGTTGTCAGAGACATTTGTGCTTCCTTTCATTTTGTCCTTCCAGAGTTGTTTCCCCTCCCTACTCCTTCTGACATTCCTCCCCTTTTATGCATTCTGAATTCTGAAGAGCAACCCCATATAAGTGGTTAAGATGTGAACTGCTAGATAATTTTGCTTTAGCTTTACAGAACCCAGAATCTCTGGTAACCTTGAGACAACATCAGAATGCACTGCATCTCTTCTTGTCCTTTTAATCTTGTGTATCAACTAACACAAAGTACAGAAGCAGTTGAGAAGCCTAAGTTGCAGTCTATCTACCTAAAAAAGAACCACAGGAAATGGCTTCAAAAGCTGAGGTCCATTATGATGCCCAGAAAAGAAGAAAAAATAAGACAAACGCCTTGGGTAATGAAGACCATACTTAGTATATGGCCTCCTGGCCCTTCTCCTTTTCCTTTCCTCAAAAGTTTTGAATCCCCAAGATGGAGCTTTGAGGATGATAACCCCTCTGTCTTCTAAGGTATTTATTCTTGAATAAACCTTGTCCTCCCTACAACTATCAGCTCCCAAATACTGGCTTTCAAGTAGTCAATAGTCTAGATGTTACTACTCAGTAACATTTTGACTTTTTGTTAAACTGATTATAATTTCTATCAGGTCCCTTCATTAAATGCATAAAAATAAAAGTTTAATACATGCTCATTTTACATCCATGTTGGAGTCATGATTTTATCTTTTCCAGAAAAAAATACACATCTAACAGTTTAGGAGGCTTACCTACCAGAGCCTGCTAACATTTATACTCACACAAAATCATTTTGTGGGCATTTTTGCGGCCAAGTTGGTCTTCTCTTGGCTCACAGACATGAAACCAAAGTGGCAGTAGAAGCTTCTGGCACTGTATTTTCCTAATCTAAACTCCTTCCTTACTAATTCTATGTTTTATATGTTAGTTTTTGGCCAGTATGTCCCCACTTCTGGAAGTAGTGTTTTGGAATTCAATTTCATGATCCTATTGTTTGATGATGTCTGTAATGAAATTAATAGAGTTTTCTGGTAGGCAAGAGATGACAGAGAATTTTTTTTTTTTTTTTTTTGTCTTTTTGAGACAGGGTCTCACTATGCAGTTCAGGCTGGCCTTAAGCTCACTTTGTAGCTCAGGCTGGTCTCGAACTCACAACAATCCTCCTGCCTCAGCCTCCCGAGTGCTGGGATTACAGGCATGCGCCACCACGCCCGGCTGACAGAGAATTTAATGTGATAATGTTTCTGTTTGACTATTTTAAAAAATTTTGATCATGTACAAAAAATTAAAAATGATTTAGGAATCAAGTTCACATAATTTGGCCTAATCTTTTACAAATAAGAAAAGCTTAATACCCTTGGTTTAATAAAAGTCATGTCTTCTTTGATATATTACAGTATAAGTATATATTTTTATTGGATGTATTCTTGCTAATCTGAATGGGTCTACTGATTGAATAAACCTGCCTTCCTTCTATTTAATGTTTAGGATTATGAAAAGTATAAATTTATCTTTACCTAGATGGAATCATTATTCTGACAAGCTATTTCTGCAGAAATTACCTGTTGTCATGTGCCCAGTGGAAGACATTTTCTGAAATCCACAGGTAATTTCAAGTCTTGCACTGCCACTAAGTTAGTTTAACTAATAGACACTCACTAGGGAGACAGTGAGATGAGATCCTGATCATCAGATCTCCAAAGCCTGAATCCTGTTGTTGCTCATTTTCATGAAGCTTTGTCTCTGGCTCTGCAGCTCATTTCTGCTGCTGGGAGAAGTATGCATGAATGATGTGGGTGGCTAAGGAAAGCTGTGCTTTGTGTACCCTTACAGCCTGTGCTAGTTGGCTGCGCAACACTGATGTGCGACAGTGAACAATCGCACACTCTTCAGTTTTCTCTGTGAAATGAGAAATATATGAGTGAGATACTTTGACTAAAAATTCTAGTGAATATGTAGTTTGTACTGTATTTAGGAGCCAGAGCAACAGAAAAATACAGCTGTGTATTTCTATTTTTGTGGAATTATTTTGAAATAATTTTATCTCGAAACCCCTTTGTATCTTTCAAGGTTGCTGAGGATCCCAAAGAACTAAAACTGCCACTGAAATGTCCTAGGGGGCCCCTGCAAAATTGCTGAAATTCGCTCTTTTGTCTTTTAAAAAAAGGAAGTGCTAGAAATAACTGATCTTACTGGATAAGTGATTATTGAAAAGTTGTACAGAAAGTGTTGTCAAATCAGAAAAGATGCTTAGCTCAGTCTTTCTTAATTTAAATGTGTCTGAGTAAAATCTTCCTCACACAAACATTTTGGAAATTGAAGCCTCTATGTGAAGTTCCGTCCCTGAGGTATGTGTCACCACTGTCACTGCTAATGTAATGTTTCTCTTTATCAAAGGCCTGGTGCTGCTTTGCCTGAAGTTCAACAATAGTATATTGTTGCTAGGTGTAATTTCATTTGTTATTTTATGTGAACTTTATTGAGACATAAACCACTTATCACACAATTTAACCATTTAAAGTATAAAATTAATGGTACTTACTATGTATCCACAGAGCTGTACAATCACCACTACAATCAATTTTAAAAGATATTCATAACCCCCCCCAAAAAAATCCTATAATCATTAGCAGTCATTACCCATCTCTCCAATAACCATCAAGCCATACTCGCCTATTCTGAACATTTCATACAAACGGAAGCATGCCATATGTGATCTTTTGCTAATGGCTTCTTCCTTTGGCATTGCACTTCAATATTCTGTGTTGTAGCATGTCTCAGCAGTTCAATCCATGTTTTTGCCGAATGTTTTCCATTGTATTTAGCCATTCATTTGGCCTTTGGATCATCTCAACTTTTTGACTACTATGAGAATATTGTTACTGTAGAAATTCATTTACTCATTTTTGTGTGTACACATACTTTTATTTCTCTTGGAGATATATCAAGAAGCACATTTGTGAAGTCATATGCTAATTCTTCATTTAGCTACTTTTACAGCAGCTCTACATTTAACTGCTACTTTCCAAAAGGGCCACATCAGTTTGCATTCCTACCAGCAATTCTGATGGCTCAAAGTTCTCCATGCTCTTGCCAGTACTTGTTATCTATCCTCAGATTACAGGCATCCTAATGGGTATGAAATGGTATCATCTTGCATCAAACACCTTTTTGTATGTGCATTGGTCATTTGTATATATTGTTTTGGAGGCATGTTTATTCAAATCCTGTGCCATTTTGTAATTGGATTATCTTTTTATTACTGTTTGTAACTTGATATATTCCAGATACATGTCTCTTCACAGATATATGAGTTACAAAATATCTTCTCCTTGATGGTGTCCTTTAAAGCACCACTGTAGCCAAGTCTAAAATTATCTACTTTTCCTTTGGTCACTTGTGTTAGTGGCATCATATCTAAGGTCTAACTCAAGGTCACAAAAATTTATTCCTCTATTTTGCTCTAAGAATTGTTTTAGCTTTTATATTTAGGCCTCTAGTCAATTTTAAATAATGTTTTATTATAGTGTGAGGAAGGCATCCATCCTTATTCTTTTCTTTTATATGTGGATATCCAGTTGTCATATTTAAGAATAACACTCATTTTATCAAATATAACTGCATACTTTGAACAAACTAAAGTTGTAAGGGCTGGCCAGATAGCTCAGCAGACTCAAGGGCCTGCTTAGGCAGAGAGTAGCAGCCAGGGTTGGATCCCCAGCATGCCGGCCCCCGTTCAGGGCGCCCGGAGGAGGTGATTGAGACTGGGCATGGTGGCGCTCACTGGTAATCCCATTGCTTGGGAGGCTGAAAGCAGGAGAATCACTGAGTCTGACCTATGTAATGAAACTCTGTAGACCCTGAAGACCCTGCACTAAATACATAAAAAATAGAAATAAAAATAAAATTGTAGATTTCATGAAACCAGTGCTTAAAAAGTTCTTTTGGGTAAACTGGCCTGGTGCCTCTTTACAGGGTTCCTAGACCCTAAATCAGAATAGAAGGTCATTGTTTTGGTAGGCTCAAGAATCTTAGACTATGTGAGGAACCTTAAAAAGAAAAAGTCACCCAAGCTGATGGGAATTAAAGGTTAAATCTGATAGTGATGCCTTATTGTAATCTGCTAGCCACAAAATAGAAAATAAAACACTTTTTAAAATGCATTCTTAGCCTGGCGTGGTGGCGCACGCCTGTAATCCCAGCACTTGGGAGGCTGAGGCAGGAGGATTGTTGTGAGTTCAAAACCAGCTTGAGCTACAAAGTGAGCTTAAGACCATCCTGAACTGCATAGTGAGACCCTGTTTCAAAAAGACATAAAAAAAAAATGCATTCTTAAATATCGTCCATTATAAAAAGTTTCAACAGGCAGGCTTGGTGGCATACACCTATAATCCCAACACTCAGGAGGCAGAAGGATTGCTACTGAGGCAGGCGGATTGCTGCAAGTTTGGCATATAGCAAGTTGAAGGCCTGGGCTACGTAGCAAGATCTTGTCTCAAAAACAGACAAAAGATTTCAACATTGTAAACTTAAGTGTATTTATTAAAGTAATACTCTTAGGGCCAGGCAGATGGCTCAGTGGAATAAGCGCTTCCCTGGCAAGCGCAAGGATCTGAGTTCAATTCCCCAGTTCTGCAAAAAAAAAAAAAAAAGAAAAAAAAGAAATCCTTTCTCTTTTTCCAGCTGGAACCATGGAGGGTGTAGAAGAGAAGAAAAAGAAGGTTCCTGCTGTGCCAGAAACCCTAATGAAAAAGCGAAAACACTTCGCAGAGCTGAAGATAAAGCGCCTGAGAAAGAAGTTTGCCCAGAAGACGCTTCGCAAGGCGAGGAGGAAGCTCATCTATGAAAAAGCCAGGCACTATCACAAGGAGTACAGACAGATGTACAGAACTGAGATCCGAATGGCTAGGATGGCAAGAAAAGCTGGCAACTTCTATGTCCCTGCAGAGCCCAAACTGGCATTCGTTATCCGGATTAGGGGTATTAATGGTGTGAGCCCAAAGGTCCGCAAGGCGTTGAAGCTTCTTCGCCTTCGCCAAATCTTCAATGGTACCTTCGTTAAGCTCAACAAGGCTTCAATTAACATGCTGAGAATTGTGGAGCCATACATTGCATGGGGGCACCCAAACCTGAAGTCAGTGAACGAACTAATATACAAGCATGGCTATGGCAAAATTAATAAGAAGCGAATTGCCTTGACAGATAATTCATTGATTGCTCGATCTCTTGGTAAATATGGAATCATCTGCATGGAGGATCTGATTCATGAGATCTATACTGTTGGAAAACGCTTCAAAGAGGCAAATAACTTCTTGTGGCCATTCAAGTTATCATCACCACGAGGTGGAATGAAGAAAAAGACCACCCATTTTGTGGAAGGTGGATATGCTGGAAATAGGGAAGACCAGATCAACAGGCTTATTAGAAGGATGAACTAAGGTATCTACCATGGTGTTTTTATGATTTGGTCAGTTAATAAAATATCTGCTTCCAAAATGAAAAAAAAAAAAAAGTAATATTCTTGATGCAACTATAAAATTAATCATGACAAATCTACTACTATCAATCTTGCTTGATAAACCAAGAATAATCTTTTGAGAATTTTTAACCCAACGGTAGATACTGCAGAAGAAAATGTATGTACTTCACTGGTAAACTACCCATTATGTACACAGGGCCAAGCACTTCTGAGGTATTAGGTTCTAGCCTTTTATGATCTCAGGGCTACTTTACAACTCTTTGTAAACTGATAGACATGCACATTCTATCTTGTGTGATTTATAATTGATTTCCCACCCCACCAAGGAATAATCATTTTTGCCTCCATCTATAACACCATTTCTTTACTCGATATAAATTTTAACCATCTTACTTTTTCTTTGAACAAGTAAAGCATATGCTTGATTCCCTAAGAAATAAAAAGGTAAAATCTTTAACATGTTTTTATCTATAGAGAAGTCATGATCTTACCTTTTCCCCCACAAATCATCTTTCAATAACATTTCAAAGGGGCCAGGGAGATGGCTCAGTGGAATAAGTGCTTCCCTGGCAAGTGCAAGGGCCTGAGTTCAATCCCCAGTTCTGCCCAAAAAAAAAAAAAAAAAAAAAAAAAGGAATAAAACTAAAAGTTCAATAACATTTCAAAGTGAAACAGAAATGAGATCAAATAAAAGAGAGAAGGATTAGAAAATTCACAGGTTTTCAGTATTCCTCATTTGGAATATTTACAGAAATAAAACAATATATTGGAGAGGTGGGCTTGTCTGAAGTAATGGGAACAGAAAGTAGGAGTGAAATGAGAGGGTAACAGTAAAACATAATTATTGGAAAAAGAAATTCAAATGGTCAAAAGCAGGTGAATAAAAGGTTAATCCACAATGGCCGCAAGTCCATTTAAAAAAAGAAAAAATAAATAAAGGACTGTCTCTTGTCACCTACAAGAACAGCAAACACATGAAAATGTGATGCTAACCAGCACAGGCAATGAGCAACAGCAAGGAGCATGCCTCCTGTGACTTAAATACAAGTACTTGTCGTCGAGCACTCATTTATTGTTTTTATATATTTAAACAATTAAATATTCAAGGACAATATATAATTATACAGGTGCAAAAATGTTTATCTTTTAGTACTGTTGTAATAGAAATCCTGAAAACACCTCAATTTTCCAACACTAAGGAATTGCTATGGAAAAGAATAGGTAGAAAAGTTTAATTTTTTATTTGAAAAATGAATATACATGTACATATGCACACACATATACAGTGATTATCTTAGAAGGATGGACTATGGACATTTCCTCCTCCAGAAATTTTGACTTTTTTTATTTTATATTACTTTTGCAACATGAAAAGTATGTAGTAGGATACAGCTGAAAGCAAATAGCATGTTTCGCACTTGATGGAGTCTCTTTTTACGTCTTCCGCTGTTTCACTATGTATATAATATAAATTGACTCACCTGGTTTTTTTTTTGTTGTTGTCTTTTTTTTTTTTTTTTTTTTTTTTTTTTTTTTTTTTTTTTTTTTTTTTTTTTTTTTTTTTGGTTTTTTTGAAACAAGGTCTCACTATGGGATTACAGGTGTATGCCACCCCCCCCAGTTTATCTTTCCTTTCGATCAGCTTCTTCTCAATTCACAATATCTATTATACCTTTTGGGTCTTATTTACTCATTCTGCTTTTCATACTAGTGACATGATGTGATGTTTACAAATCAGACTCAGATTTATTTCACTTACAAATATGGTCTCCAGTTGAATCCACTCATCTATAAAAGTCTTGAGTCTAGCCTTCATTATGCTGAGTGATAGTACATCATAAGGAAAAAAACTTTTTTATTCTTCCTCAGTTGATAGGCATTTGGGTTGTTTCCAAGATTTAGCTATGACACACTGTGTTGCTATAAACATGAGTGCACATGTATCACTATGGTATGATTTTTTTAAACTTGCTTTTTAAAATTTATTTATTTGTATTTTATCTTAAAGAGTGAAAAATAGAAGCAAAAATAAAGAGAACAAATGCCATAAACAGGGTAACATACAATGATATATATGTTACAGATTTTCACAACATGGATTGCTAATTATATATATATTTAAATAAAACAATCCAGCACAGAGCAGCAGCCCACAATAGAAGTGGGTTAGCCACAGAATTTGTTACTTGAGTCATTCACAGCTCATTATATCAATATAATTTTATTTTATATGCTTCCATTTTATATACTTTATTTTATATACTTCCGAGTTAAAGCAAGACCTATATAACAAAAAATGTAATTTTTATATCAGATAAGGTCAGTCTGGTACCCTCAGGGTTTATCCTGTAACCCTGTACCACACTTTGTAGATCCTTTGTCAGTGTCAGCCTTTGGATGAGTCACAGCCATTGCTTGACCAGTTTGCTCTCTGTGGAAGCCTCAGAGAAAGTTTTCTCTTCATGTGACTCTCCTTAGGCACACTATACATCATCGATCACATTCCTCTGAGGCCCCATAATCTCCTTGATCAGAAAATTTGGGGCCTTACTAAGTTACATGATGTTACAGTACAGGTTCTCCTATGCCCTGAATCTTCACTCACCTTGAAAGGCTAGAACCAAAATGTTGGCTGACCTTGCAGCCTTTCTTTTTCTCCAACCTTTAGTCTGCACACTTAGGTTGTTAACCCTCCAGAAGAGAAGTTTATTATTACCCTGCATCATATGCAGTTCAGTTTATATGGTACGATTTTTTAATTCTTCTGGGAAGATACCCACCAGGAGAACAGCTGGATCACACTGGATCTCTAAGCTCAGTTTTTAGAGGAATCTCCACACTGATTTTTATAGTAATTACAGTCTACACTCCCACCAGTAGTGGAGAAGTGTTCCTTTTGTCCCACATCCCTGCCAATATTTGTTTTTGGTTGATTTCTTTATACTAACCATTCTTTCTGAGATGGGATCTCAGTGTCATTTTAATTTGCATATCTCAAATGACCAATGATGTTGAAAATTTTCCATATATTTATTTTCCATTTGTATTCATTCATACGACAAGTATGTATTCACCTCAGATGCCCAGTTTTGGATTGGGCCTGCATTTGAAGGGCCTGATTTTTTTCCAATTTTTTATATGTTATAGATATAAGATCTTTGTCTGAAGAACAACTGGCTATAATTTTTTTCCCATTCTGTGGGTTTTTTTTTTTTTACTCTATTGGTGATTTCCTTTGTTGTGCAAAAAAGCTTCTTAATAGGGTGAGAGCCCGTTATTTTATGCCTGTGTCATGTACTCTAACTACTATGTGCAGTGTATTAATTATTGTTATTCTCCTATTAAATTTATTTGAAACTTTCATTTTCTTTCTCTTTTTCTCCTTCTTTTTTGTTTGACTGGCTCAGGTTGCTTTTAGGGAAGGTCTGGTGTAAGGCTTGAGGATCTGGGGATCGAACCACAGTATCCTGATTGCTTTGTTTAATCAGTCACTTAAACAATTGAGCTAATCTTTTCTTTAAAATAAAATAAAAAAGGAATTCCGCTCTGCAATTTTTTCTAAGATTTATCTCCAGTCAACCAGTGAAGCAGCAAATGTCTATCTTGGATTAACAGAGGGAATTTTCAGAGCTGAAGAAGAAAACTATTGACTCCAGATTATCCAAGGGGTTAAGGGTAGAGTACAAGCAGATCAAATTTCTAGATGACAGATCCATGACATTTGCAGTATTTACAAAGCCGTATATTTTTGGAGAAATAAAACATACATGCACATATAAATCTGTCTTGTTCTGTGCATATTATAGAGTAAGTGACTTCAATCACAAACAGCTTTTCTTCACAGTTCTGGAGAACAGGAAGTCCAAGATTAAGGTAATAGTAGATTATCTAGTAAATCTAGTGAGGTTTTGCTTCTCCGCTTATAGATGATTTCCCCCATAGTATCGTCACCTGGTGAAGGCGAAATGGGACTCTGCTAGGGGGATTCTAATGTCATTCATGAGGGCTCCCCCCAGTGACCTAATCACAGCCCAAAGGATTCACCTCCCACCAATGCCACATTTAATCAGAGTATTTTAACATATAAAGTTTGATGATCACATAGATGTTTTTCTATAACAAAATCCCTAATCGAGGCTGTTAGATAACATAATAGTCCTCAGAGTTTCTTTGTTCCATTAACCCTGAAGCTAAAATATAAAGAAATAGGTCTATCATCGAACAGAAAGCCCCTAAGAAGATTGTTCACACTTTCTGAGAGCAAGGATGTTCTATTTTGTCCTCTGTGGTCTAGTTTCCTTCACATTGCTTAGCACTAAACTGTGTACATGAACCAACCAGTGCTTGCCAGTGAGAGACCTAGAATTTCACAATAGGTCACAAACAGATATTGGAGATTCTATTTCCTGGGAAGCTATCAACACATATTTATCTGCCCGGAGTGAATTATCATTAAGGATACACTTGAGGTCAGAGTACTAATAGGTGGTACTTTCAGGACTAATTATTCTTGAAAAAATATTTTCCCCCTTCATGGTTAGTTATAACATTTAAATAGTTAAATGATACCTCTGCCATTATGGTACTTGTCTGCCACCCTCCCTTTTAGAGAAAGTGATTTCTGAATAATTTCTCCTGTACATGCATTTTAAAGGTGTGTAATTAACTGGTAACAGGTTGTTAGGTAGCTGATGAGGTGTGAACCAGCCTCTAATTTGTTTTCTTTATTTACAACTTTCCTTGCACTTGAAGATGACAGCATGGTGTTTTTTATTCCCTGCTTACTTCACCAGATTAAAAAGTGATTTGTGAAGCCATTTTTAATTCCTCAAGTTCCATTAAAAAGGAATAACCAGGGGAGTCTTAATCAAGACGTAACAGGCACTAAAATGTGATCACACAGCAGCACTTCTACTGTGGTCCTATTTCAGCGGTGATGTTCAGGGTTTGTCGCCTGTTGCTGCCTGAACTCAGCCCTACCATGACCAACCATTTCTGAAATAACCTCCAGACAGTTGGGACAATGTTTACTGTGAATGTTTGCAGCTAATATACTTTGTTGCTTTAAACTTTATCATTTAACCCAAAGGGATAATTTCTTTAAAAATTATTATGATTGTACTATCACTAAAATGGTTTGCTTTCCCCTTTAAATTGCCCTGCCTTCTATTCAATAATAAATTTTTAAAAAATCAGATGGAGAAGAAATTAAAATAGGAACAAAATGAAATGAGAATTGCTAAAAACACAAGACTAGAATACTGAAGATGCAGCTGAAATAGAAGTGGCTGAATGTAGAATCCATATATAACCCAAAGGGGCAATTTGGAACTGAGGAGTATATTGAGTTACTGAATGAGTCTGAAATGACAAATAAAAATAGAAACTCTGGCAGAAGTTAAGCTATAGAATATGTAAAAACAAAACAAAAAAACAAAGGTCATGTTCAGAACTTTCCACAACCCTTAGAGAGATAGTTAACTGCCATTCACCAAAGCAGGGTATTAGGTAAGTGGAGAGATTTTTCTTTTCAATCTATCAAAAGTCTCCATAGGTACCATCATCTGAAACACTGTGCCCTCTAAGATACTATTTGAAATGTAGATATATCTCTGAGCATCAGCTCCAGAAGATGCCACGGGGATCACTTTGGTATACTAACAATATCAACACTTACTGAGGTTTTGATTTATGCCAGGCACTGTTTAAAGTGTTTTTATATAACCTCATAAAATCTTCACAATGATCCTATGACTATTAGGCACCTTATTTATAGACAAGTGAACTAAGGCCTAGTTTTACAGTTAAAAGTAGTTTTCCTAAGGTGACCTACTGCTGTGGAAATTAACAACAAAGTCTCCTGCCAAGCTCCAAGCCTCTCCACAAAGAGGAGAGAAAGAAAAGTTTTATTATTGAATGAGCACTAAACCAGATTGTGTTACTCATCATGGACAATCAGCTGAGATTCCAAAGACATTTCACCCTTGTATACATTCAAGCAGACGCAATGCATCACATACATGTTTTCAAGACAATCACAGTCTTCGAGCAAGAGCACTAGGCAGCAGCGACTGTCACCCTCATAATCCACCCTGGCTTTATGTGGAGTTGTAGTGTTAGCTAACTGGCTTTTTCCAGAGGAGGACCAGGCTTTTCATATCCTTATGACACGACATGATTTACATACCTGGAACAAGATGCTCACCAAAGAGCTTCCTCCCTTCTCGCAGAAACTGAAAAGCAGGGCTACAGTGGCAAGGAGGAAGTTCCCAGGTCCCCAAGAAAGGCATTCCTGGGTCATAAAGCTGGCCAACAGCTTGTCTAGTTTTCAAAGGATTTATACACATTTTAAAGGTAAAAGTATATAAAATGTATATATAAGCACATTTTCTAAAGTAAAAGCTTTAATGAAAAGACAGGGAGAGAAATCTCCTCCTAACTTTCTATAGGAGAATTAAGCTTTTTATTTTTTATTTTAACTTATTTTCTATTTTCTTTCTTTTTTTTTTTTTTTGCTGGAGATTGAACCCAAGTGTGTGTATGTGTGTGTATGTCTACAGGGTATTCAGGATCTCACTACTAGAACAGACTCATAGCCTCCCAAGAACTGGGATTGAAGGTGTGCGCCACCATGCTCAGTCTCAATTGCCATCTCAGTGCACCCCGGGGATGGAAACCACCCCCCACTGACCCTTGCACCTGCTTGCAGGCACTTTAATCCACTGAGCTATTTGGCCTGCTCCAAACCCAAGTGTTGAGTACACTAAACACATCCCCTTAGTCCCTAAGTTTCTTAGTATTAATTTGCATATGTTCTTATAATATCTAATAAGTGTTAAATTAGGATTCATGCTTAGGTGGACTTGCTTTAAAATCAAACCTTTTTAAAGTTGAGCATGGTGTTGCATACCTGTAATCTCAGCCTAGGAAGCTGAGAGAAAATTGCCTCAAGTTCAAGGCCATTCTGAGCTACATAGTGAATTCAAGGCCAGCCTGAGCTCCATGGTGAGACCTGGTCTTAGAAAAAAACAAAATACTGTCATATGCCCAAATCATACTATGCAATTCCTGGCTGTGCCAGTTACTTTTCCTGTTGCTGGGCAAAATTCCTGACACTTGAAATTAAAAAGAGGAGAGGGCTATTTGGCTCATGTGTTTAGAAGTTTCAGTCCATAGCCAGCTGGCTCTAAGGCAGGGGCTTCATGGCAGAGGGGCCTGGCAGGGAAAAGCTGCTGAGTTCATGGAGGTCTGAAGGCAAAGCAAAGCAAAGGGCCAAAATCTGAACATAGTCCTCAAGGTCATACACCCCTGGCCCACACAGACACAGCCAGAAATGTGCTCCCAGGTCAGTCAGGTTGGCAGTCCAGTTTAACAGTTACGGTGACCATAGCTTACAAAATGGTATCTTCTTCTAAATGTTTTAACCTCTCTCTATTTCCTAGTTGGCCTATTAAAGGAAGAAGATGAGCTGAGAAAATTTGTACCTTCATTCAACACATATTTATTGAGCAACTTCTGTATACCAAGCATTTTGCTAGGCTTTAAGGTTAAAGTTATGAATCAAGTAATCAAGATTTTTACCTCTATGCAAATTAATCTAAGAAGAAAGACCCATACTAACCAAATACATTTGCAAAACTATAGAACGAAATTATGGAAGTGAAAAAGAAAAGAGTAGGGGGTACTTTTTAAAATAAAAAAGAGAATTTCAATGGAGAGAAAAGAAAGACAATAAAAGAAGGATTTGAATTTGGGGGTACCAAAGAAATCAGGAAGAATGAAGTTTAAAAAGTATGGATGCCACATTCTTTGAATGCTTATTCTACCAGAGGGATATGATGACTCTTGAGAGCACATGTAAAATCCATCTTCAATTGCCTAGGACTACTAGTGTATCTTATAACCTAAGAGAAAGCAGGAAACTGACACTAGTGCCCATGTATCCAGTTCATAGCAATATGAATGATTCTTTTTTATAAAAATATACATGATATTTTCTGCTCAAATTAAAATTAAGTGGGTCAGTGAGATAGCTCAGAGTAAGCACCTGCTTAGGCAAGTGCAGAGATTGCTGTTCAATCCCCTGCACCACATGCAGCACTGGCCCCGTCCCTGGGTGCATTAAACCAGCCACAGAGACCAGGTGTGGTGGCGCACATCTATAATCCCAGCACTAGGGAGGCTGAAAACAGGAGGATCATTATAAGTCTGAATTGTATAGTGAGACCCTGTACCAAATATATATATATTTTAAAAAATTGTAAGTAACTTTTAGGAAAGATAATTCAAATGAAAAGAAAATTCCAAAAAATTACATTTTATTGATCTGCATAACATATTAACTAATCAGTGTGTATCCATTAAGTTCATTTTAGCATTTCTGCTAATATATATATATATATATATATATATATATATATATATATATATATAATCTCTTACTCAAACTGGTATTAATATCTTACTAACCATTTTATATTTGTATACATAGAATAATTAGGATAGATATACAGCTACTTTCACTTAATTCTATGAAAAGAAAGATTTGTTGTTTCCCCATTAGTTCACAAGTTAAAGAGAACATTTCACATGTCTCCCTTTTGTATTTAATGTCCTAAGTACACCTGATGTCTGCTGTGCAGGCACTCCTGGGGACAGGCCCTACACTTATGAGAAAAAGCTGCTGTCCGTTTGGAAGAGTGTTAAGGTATCTTTGAAGTTATTTGATGACGTTATTTTGCTTATTTCAGCTGAGTCCTTTCAGAGATATATGGAAGAAAATCAATCAAAATTACCAAGTACTCTGACTTGTCCTTTTAGGTGACCTTGAGTATGCTTTGCTCATTTTAATATTAAATTCTTCAACCAGTGGCATTTACATCTGCCTTTTATTGAACACGCACAGGAACATTTCCACCTTCATGTATAAAGATGAGTCTTAACTACATGTATATATGTATGCTTACTTAATGAAAGTCCCCTACTTTTTTTTATGTATTTAGTACAGGATCTACAAGATCTACAGAGTCTCACTACACACTTCAGACTTGTACTGACCCTTCCTGTTTTTCAGCCTCCCAAGTCCTGTGACTACCCCACCCAGCCTCAGTTGCTGTCTCAGTGCACCCTGGGGGCAGGGCCGGCACAGCGTGCTGGGGATGAGCATCTGGCCCCTGGGTCGGCCTAAGCAGGCACTTTAATCTGCTGAGCTATCTGGCTGGCCCTAAGTCCCCTACTTTTTGTTTGTGGTTACATAATCAGAGACTACCACAGGGATAGAAGACAAAGAAAGTACTGGGCCCTTTATCTGTTGCTCATTTTAGAAAGATTTTTTAAATCTTTATTTATTCATTTAGTACAGGGTCTTGTGATGCAGCTTCAACTCATAGTGGACCTCCTGTCTCAACCTCCCTCCCCAGTTCTTGGATTACAGATGTGTATCACCATGCCCGACTTCGGTGGCTGGCATAGTGCACCCAGGATTCTGGGGCCAGAACAGCAGGTGGTACCAGGGATTGAACCCCAGTCCTTGTGCTTGCCAAGCAGGCATTTAAACCATTAAGCTATCTTCCCAGGTGCAATCTGTTACTCATTAACACTGATTTGTATTTTCTTCTGAGGCAGCCAGGGTCTTTAAAAAGTTTTTGCTACATACAACTGGCAACTCTTCACTCAGGCCTGTAGATACCCAACAGGTAACTAAAAGCAAGACAAAAGCTTGACCTTCATTTATGTCTCTCTATTCCATTACTTTAAACATCGGGGTAAATCTTTTCTCAGCTTTGTATACAGGTATGCTCATCACTCAGGGATAGACAAGACTGAAGACACTAACATAAAAGATTTTCAGGGCCATTCAATGACAAATGAGTTTTCTGAAGTCTCTTGTCCCAAAATTGTGGTCACCGTAGACTCCAGCTGACTCTTCACAAGAGTGAGTGTGCCTGAGCAGAAATAATCATCTCTTAGAGACCTATGTGTACCTTCAAGGCATGATGGTGTCTCCCGAGCCATCTTGTAATGCACAGCTGAGATGGAAGTCATCAAGACTGCCTACCCTGCTCATCTTCTCTCTTTCTGGCTCACTAACCACTAACCCTCGGGTTGTTTTGGTCACACCATATCTTGGATTTTCTTCCATTAGATTTTATACCAAAAAAAAAAAAAAAAGACAAAAGACAAAAGTGCACAGAAAGTCCAGCCTCCTGCCTCAAGTTCTTGTTCATTGCTCACTGGAAGGGAAGCAAGGTAATCTCAGCCTGCTGGTTGGTGCTGCTTGGCAGGCAGTGCCCATCCTATAAAACCACCTGGATTTAAGACACAGCTGTTATGAGATATTTTAACTTCGGGATCACAGTGACATCCGGAGTGGTGTGGACAAAAGTCAGTTAAATGCATCATCATTGCCTGAGTCCCTCTGAGCCACTTTTATAAGGGCACTGAGTGTCTCATAAATGACAGAAATTTGTTTCTCATAGTTCTGGATCTGAGAGTGTAAGATTCCTGTACTAGCAGGTTCCAAATCTTATGGGGACCTACCTGCTTCCTGGGTCACCGAAAGCAGTATTTTCTTTTCTTTTTAAAATAATTTTATTGAGAAACAAATAGCAATGAGACAGTTTCAAAGCCAATTACTAGCACAGTTTCAATAATTAATACATTGTATATTGTTGTCTTAGTGGTTATTCATTGTACAAGATGCAGACATGATACCCTGCCCACAAACACTATTAGAACAAATCTCTCTATTCACTGAAATAAGAGAATGCAGCTGTATCTCTATCCTAACTACTTTGAATATTCAAAATGGTCATTCATTTGTATCCCCCTTTTTTGGTTAGTTTTGTCAGAGAAGGGCAATTCACTGTCATTTAAATATAAGTAGCATTTTCTTCCTGTGTCCTCACTTGATAGAGGCAAAGAGGCTTCTCTCAGGCTTCTTTTATAAAGGCACTGATAAGACCCAGGCAGGTTTCACCTGTATGACCTAATCCCCTGCCAAAGTCTCCATCTCCTAATTCCTTCTCCTGGGGGCTAAGATTTCAATTTGCAATTTGGGGGAGAATTGGGAGGAGCACAAATATTGAACCTATAGCAAATATGAAATGCTTGTAATAAATCAGCAATGAAATAAAATACTAAAGAAGTAACAGAATAATTGCGAGTAAGAATTTAAAATATCCTGTGTTAATCAACAGGGCTCAACTTTATCAATTAGAATTTTCACTGTGGTGGTTAATATTGGAATCTTAAATAGCTTATAATTGAAGTGATTTTCTCTAAAATTTGAAATCATCTCCTCAGCTTAAAATTTTTCACATAACTTTCTACCCTATTTTAGGTAAATAATACATTTTTTAAAATTAAAAAATAAGTTTATTTTTAAAGCTTCATCATATACTCACTGCCGTCATTAATGATTTGAAGAACTGAAAGGAAGGAGTAAGGATACATCAGTTATGTTTGTAGCCCCTTTCCAGCCATCCACTCCCTTCCCAGGATAGTAATGAAATTAGCTAATGCGTGGGCACACCCAGACCCACATTTCTCCTAGAAGCCTCCAGAATCCTTTCAGGGTTGGTTCCCAGAAAAAGTGAGCTAGTTCAGTCACAGACCTTTTGATGTCACAAGTTCAAAACTCTCCTGCTGGAAATAGGATTGTTCCCTTACAAAGACCCACACAGGGCTTGTAAAGAGTCACAAGGACCAATCCACACCCATACAAAACAACCTGAAAACTCCCCCTTCTGCCATCCAATCAACAAGCAGATTCTTGTCTTTTCCTTTGGAGTCCCTTGATGCCAAGTGATCCTGGAGGTAGATCTGAGCTTTGTTCTCTCCTGTCTTCAGGATGGTCAGCCTTCAGTAAAATACATTTTCTTTTTGCAAAAACTCCATGGCACATCGCCCAACTCTATGTGCACTTCGTGGTGACACCATGTCAGCAAACATGACAGGTGAGTGGCTGCTGAGAGCATGCTCAGTGGTGACGTGCTTGCCTGGCATGGGCAAGGCCCTCATTCTGACCCTCACTACTGCCAAGAAAGTAGATCAGTAAAACAGGTAACTATCAATACATGGACTATGACACTTAATATCTATCTCTGCTGTCTTTAAGGAAGAGATGTCCTTTACCATGTTGTCAGCCTTTTAGTCTGGAATTTGTGTGTGCCTTGGGTCAGGGTGTTTTTTCTCCATTAGAAAGTTTAGACAATTATGTAAATCTGTACTCAGTGGATAAATTCACATATCCAGGTTTATGCAAGGGACTGGGCATTTGTCACATCACATCTTTTTGTGCTGGGGATTGTTGAGTACGGCTGCACCACTGAGCTACACCTCCTGATCTTGTCTCTTGTTACTATAGAAACAGGGCCTTGATATGTTTCCCCTGGTATCCAAATTTCTAGCTTTGAAATAATTCCATTTTTAAAAGGTAATTGTCTGAGTTACTCTACTCTCATTGCTGAGACAAAATACCCAGCAGCCAAAATGAAGGAAGGAAAGGTTTATTTAGCTCACAGTTTGTGGAAGTTTCAGTCCATACTCAGCTAGTTCCAAGGCAGCCTGGTACATGGCAGAGGACAGCCATTCATGGCAACAAAAAACCTCAAGATCAAAAGGGCAGGAGCAGCAGCGACAGTGGCTACAGAGAGCGAGTCTGTCTCTTTTACGATGGATTCAGGCTATCTGCCCCAGGCCGAGTGTAGCATTTACACTAATAATCCCAGCAGTATTCACACCCATAATGCTAGCAGCACTCATACCCATAATCACAAACTCTAGAAGTCTGCCCCATGAATGCGTGAGGCTTTGCGGGGGACAACTGGACACAAACCACAACACTAATGCTGCTATAGATAAAATATTCTGGATACACTTCAGTGTAAATGTATTGGTTAACGAACAAGTCTCAGTATGTATTTTCTTTTTAGGCCAATTGCTCATTAATTTTCAGCAGGAACCCAGGAGTAGAACCCAAGGGTACCACATCCTGACCATTCTCATGGAAAAATATCATTTGGGGACAAGGTCTGGGGGACAGATGGAGGGAAAGAAGATCAAAGAGAGGGAGGAAGAGAGATAATGTGTATGTTTGACACAGAGGGGTGCTTTAAAACCTCTTGTTCTTCCACTAGGATATATGTTGCTAATAAATGAGTCTCATTTCTAATAATTTCTAATAATGAAAATAAAACCTTCCAGGGGTGTTGGATTACTTAGAGTAAAACTGTAAGATAGGATTTTGCTGAGGCCCATGAACCCCAGATATGACACCAAAGCAAGAGGGCTTCAGAATACAAACTCAATACACAGGGAAGTCCACATTACTGTACACCAGTAATGAACTCAACAGAAACAAAATCAGATTAACAAACCCACTCACAATAGTTTCAAAAAAGTAAACAGCTAGGAATCAACCTAAACAGAGGGTTCAAAGACGTTTATAATGAAAGTTACAGAACTCTGAAGAAAGGAATTAAAAGGGCTTTAGAAAATGGAAAGCTATTCCTTGTTCTTAGGAGAATTATTATTGTTAAAATAGCCACATTACCAAAAGCAGTCTACAGATTTAATCCAGTCTCTATTAAAATACTGACAACATTCTTCACAGAACAAAAAGGAGTTAAAGACATCATGTTCCAGTGACGCACACATATACATGTTGATAATATGAAAATTCACAACAGCTAAGCTCTGGAAATAGCCTAGATGCCTGTCAAAGGAGGATGTGTGACTACAACGTGGCATGTACACATGACAGAATACTTTTCCGCCAAAAAAAGAATGAAATCAGATCATCTGCAGGAAAACAGATGGAACCAAAGTCCACTGAGTGAAAAAGTTAGACACACAAAGGTAAATTTGTTTAGTTTCTCTTATATTAGAAACCTAAAATACAAATAAAGTAATACAATAAAGATGAAATGGTATGAAAGAAGAAGAGACTTTTAGTTGGGTATGGTACACACGTGCAATTTCAGCATTTGTATCTGAATATTCAAAATAGTTAAGATAAATATACAGCTACTTTCTCTTAATTCAATGAATAGAAAGATGTGTTCTAATAGTGTTTGTGGACAGGGTATCATGTCTGCATCTTGTAAAAATGAATAACCACTAAGAAGACAATAATATGAAATGCATTAATTATTGAAACTGTCCTACTAATCAGTTTTGAAACTGTCTCATTGCTATTTGTTTCTCAATAAAATTATTAAAAAATAATAATATAAAAAGTGGTATTGAAGGTATGTAGCAATAAGAAAATTGGTAAGACTCACAGGTTGTTAAGCTATTTTTTAACCAATCTGGTAAAACCACAGAACTGTTTTCTTTTTCTTTCTACAAGAAATTGACCTCAGGATCTTGTGCTTGCCAGGCAGGTGCTGTGCCCCTGAGGCACCTCCCTGGCTCACAGAACACTTTCAGATGCACAAAACTATGGATTTCCCCCCACAGTGTTCTCAGTGTCTCTCCTCTAGGATTGTAACTCTCTTGGCTTTGGCTAAGAGTAAAGTGGGCTAAGTGTGTCTGGGGTGTTCTAGGGGCCTACTTTTTTCTCCCTCTCTGATATTTTCTTTTCTAGGATCTGGTGCCTATAACACCATTTGCTTTTTTTAAAAAAAAAAAAAAAAAAAAAAAAAAAAAAAAAAAACTTTTTCTTTTCTTTTATTAGTGCATGTCTACAATACAAAGTGATGATCTTTGCTTTGAAAAATTGCACTGCATATAACATATCTTGACCATGTTTCATCTCTTCATTCCCTCTCTTACCATGTCCCTCCCCATCCCTTTTCCTGTCTCCAAAAGTCTGATTTTTTTGTTTTCTTTTCTTTTCTTTTCTTTCAGGGACAGGATCTCACTATGTAGTTCAGGCTGGCCTTGGACTCCTCCTGCCTCAGCCTCTCACATGCTGAAATTGCACATGTGTGCTACCATACCCAACTAAAAGTCTCTCCTTCTTTCATACCATTTCATCTTTATTTTATTACTTTATTTGTATTTTAGGTTTCTAATATAAGAGAAACTAAGCAAATTTACCTTTGTGTGTCTAACTTATTTCACTCATCATTTGTATGCCCCTTTTTTGTTAGTTTTGCCAGAGGCGGGTATTCCATTTAAATATTTAAATATTGTAGATGTGTGAATTCAGCAAAAATATTCCAATATAATCCAATAGTCCATAATAGCAGGATATGTCAGAAATTGTTGACTTGAGCCTTTTGCAGCTCAACATATTAATATGGCTTTACTTTTTATATCTCATTTTTATACTTTTCTACTAGATGGTTAAAACCAAGATAAAGCAAGACTTATATAACAAGAAATGTAAATTTTGTATCTGACAAGGTCAGTAGGTACCCTCAGGGTTTATCCTGTAACCTTGTACCACACTTTGTAGATCCCTTGTCAGTGTCAGCCATGTGGATGAGTCACAGCCATTACTTGACCAATTTGCTCTCTGTGGAAGCCTGAGAGAAATTTTTCTCTCCATGTGACTCTCCTTAGGCACACTCTATGTCATTGGTCACTTTCCTCTGTGGCCCATAATCTCCTAATCAGAAAATTTGGGACACCACTGAGTTACAGGATGTTATAGTTCAGGTTTTCCTATGTCCTGAGTCCTCACTGACCTTGAAAAGCTAAGGCCAAAATGTTGGCTGTTCTTTTTTTTTTTCTGATTTTATTTTATTTTT